>VZQC01000197.1:556476-572601 GCA_009823505.1 Rhizomys pruinosus | reverse complement strand
TTTTTTTTTTTTTTAATTAGTTTTTATTGATGCTTTGTGCATTTCATACATTTTTCCAATTCAGTTCAGGCTTATTTCCCTTTCCCTCCCCCCCCACCCCACCCCATCCCAGATCATGCATTCTGCCATAACTGTCCTGCATCTTTCTCTCATTTTTTTTTTTCATTTTTAGCTATAAGTGATAATCCATGAGTACAAGCATCCTTCATGCAAAACCTATCTGCAGGCTGTTGTGCCCAAACACCTACAGCCCCACCATCCAGTGGGGGGTGACAGGTTGTTTGTTCAATCAAGTTGATCAAATGAGTGTCCAGACTACATTGCTGTAGTTTCACCATTCACCCCAATCGCAGCCCTTACATTCTACCACGCCCCCTCTTCCGCAGGTTGTTCCCTAGGCTTAGAAAAGGGGCACAGGTGGATGAGAGGTAAAACAGTCCACTCTCTCTGGAGCTGTTGACTTGGACTCTGGTCAATTCTGGCTGTTTCCTTTCATGGGCTGACAGTTTGTCCAGGAATAACCTTTCGATCCTACTAATGAAGAACAAGCAATCTTTTTGGTCTTTTTAAGACAGGGTTTCCCTGTAGCTCCATCTGTCCTGGAACTTACTATGTAGAACAGACTGGCCTCAAACTCACAGAGATCCCCATGCCTCTGCCTCTTGAGTGCTGGTATTAAAGACCTGTGCCACGGTGCTTTTTAAAAATTACTTTATTTATTATATTTACTTCATGCATATGAATGTATCGCTCAGATATGTGTAAGTGCACCAGCGTCCTGCAATGCCCCTGGAAGTCAGAAGAGTGCATTGGCTCCCCTAGGACAGGATTTACTGAATGTTGTTAGTCGCCACCATGTGAGCGCTGGTAAGTAAACCTGGATCCTCTACAAGACCAGCCAATACTCTTAACAGCCAATTCATGTCTCCAGCCTCAAAGATGAGGTATACATGTAGATATAAGTGTATCATTTTATAAAATAAAATAATTTTGATATAACTAATGTTGTCGGCTTCTAATGATTTAAGATACTTGGCATTTTCTTCAATCCTTTAGAAAAATATCTTTCTACTTTTACTAAAAGTACTATTTCAAAACAAAAGTTTAAAAATTTAAGTTAATTTCTCTAATATCTGTTAAAATATGTATAATGGCCGGGCATGGTGGCGCACACCTTTAATCCCAGCACTTGGGAGGCAGAGATAGGTGGATCTTTGTGGGTTCAAGGCTGGCCTGGTCTACAGAGCGAGCTCCAGGACACCTGGTACTAACAGGGAGACCCTGTCTCAAAAATACCAAAAAGAAGTATAAAAAAAAAAAAGATGTATAACGATTTTTCAAATTAGTTTACTTGCTAGATAAATAAGTTTCCCAAATTTTTTATAGTTATCCCATTACTTCCATTTTCTGAAAAGAAATATTATAGAATTTATTTATTTGAAGGAGAGATACATTGATTATTTATACATCCTTTCAAAATATAATTCAGTCCCTCTCTTTGCTAAGGTCTCATAACATAGAAGCTCATTCCTGGTCCAGTGAAGAGGCTTATTTGTTAAAAGCGCCTGCCACCAGGCAAGATAATGATGTTTCATCCCCAGAACCAATAGGGAGAACTGAGTCTTCAAGTTGACTTCCTACTTCCATATATACCGTACAGCATATACTAGCCCTCATGCACAGAAAATAAAATAAGAAAAATAAAACTGAAAAAGATCATGATTTGATATTATGCTTTAATGTTCAGCCATATATATATATATATATATATAATATATGCATATGTCATTACATATTCAATAACATAATTAATAAAATTATACAAAGAGGATGTAGTTTTCCTTACAGGGTTTCTTGCTTGTATTGATTTATACTGGTTATAATTAGAGAGAGAGAGACAGAGAGAGAGACAGAGACAGAGACAGAGACACAGAGAGCGCTCTTATCTGAGCTGGTGATGAAGTCATTTTATCCTTATCCTGAGATGTTTTAAGACTTTCAGGCAAAAGCCCCTCTTTCAGTAACAACATACACATTTGACGTAACATTGGGAAATATTAGCTATCTTGAGACATGTATGTATCACAAGGAACACAAGTTTAATGAGGAATAATCTACATCCTTATTGGCCAAGAAGCCAAATATGGGCCTTGTAAATGTTTGACAAAGTAGAAAATAAACTAGGTAAATGTCAGCATTTAAATTAATAACTTAAAGGATGCCATAGCTCACCTTATTATTGGCTCTGTGGGCCCATAGAAAATAACCACAGCTTAGAAAAGGGGCGCAGGTTGATGAGAAGCAAAACAGTCTACTTTCACTGGAGTTTTTGTCTTGGTCTCTAGTCAATTCTGGCTGTTTTCTTTCATGGGCTGACAGCTTGTCCAGGCACACACCTTTCGATCTAAATGAAGCACACAATAGCATAAAGATATAGGATATGAAACATCAATTATAGATAAACAGTACTAATTGTTAGCTTTGTATAGACACAGATGTTTGGATTACCGTATGATAATCCATGAATTACATTTTCTTCGTTAAGTATGACAGGGTCTTCATGTGGTTGATAACATCTCCTAACCATTAGAGGAAGTAAGCTTGTGACATCACCGTGGATTATTCCCTCCAAGGAGAGAGGCTAATACCAATTAGATTTGGGATATACAGACATATGGCTGCCACTTGCTGCACAGTATTTCCAGGCAGGTGAGGTGTAGCTGGTTGCTGACGAGGAGTCTTGCTTGACTCAGAGACCTATATTTGCTTTATGGTTTAGTGGCCTTTGGTAACACTCTCTGGCATTCCAGAGACCATCTGTATACTTGCAAGTGCGGTCTCCATACATCTCTCCCCATTGTTTATATCAGGTCTTCAACAGCAGGGCCTTATCCCTCTCTGTCGGATATCCCAGTTTGGAGGCAGGAGCCTTTACCTTTTTGGGGGGCTTGGATCCCCTGGCCAAACCTCTCCTTGGTAGAATAATCCATCGTTGATGTCAGAGCTTCCTGTATTAATATATTTTGTTTAAGTGCATAGCTTAAGGAGACTTTAGCATATTTTGGTTCTGAATAGAGAATAATCCTTTTCACAGTTTCTATGTCCATTAGTAGATTAAAGAAGGCAGTTTTACCGATTTTAAAAGAGAATACCTCTATAACAGCTGCTCCTTTCTACAGCTGAAGAATGACCTCATCATCCTCATATTTCCTCCTTATTCTAGGGGGAGTTAAAGTCTCGTATTAAAACCTTTGCGGCACCTAGAAGGTAAGCTTCGTTAGCATTCATTAAAAATAGTTGTTACTAGTAGATCCACAGAAGGGGCCTGAATGTCTGCAGCAATCTGAGGCATTTCTTCCCTTCAATGCCCAGAGGAGTCAATCCATATGTTGGCACTTTCTGGTAATCCTGCACTGCAAAGCTGCATTTTCTTTCTCAGCCATTAAATTGTTGATACTCTGGCCTTTGGAACATACAAATCTTCTTTCGTAGTTAGTTTTAAGATTTGGATTGCAAGGTTTTTGACTTTCTAACCCTAGGGAACAATCTGCGGAGAGGGGGCACGGTAGAATGTAAGGGCTGCATTGGGGTGAATGGTGAAAAACTGCAACAATATAGACTGGACACTCATTTGATAACTTGATTGAACAACAACCCCCCCTGCTGGATGGTGGGACCCATGAGCTGTGTGGGTTTGGTACAACTGCTTGCAAATTGGTTTACATGAAGGATGCTTGTACTACAAAATTACACTTATTGTTAAAAAATGAAAACAGAACAAACAAAAAAAACAGAAAAGATGCAGAAAAGTTATGGCAGAATGCATGATCTGGGATGGGTAGGGGTGGAGGTGGGGGGAAGGGGAAGGGGATATACGTGCCTGAACTGAATTGGAAAATGATGTATGAAATACACAAAGCATCAATGAAAAATAAAAGAAATCACAGTTTCTACAAGAAAAAAAGAAGAAAAATAACCACAGCATGCTTCCATTCCCACTAGTATAATAATCATTTTTACAACCCTATAAGATGAAAAACTGGTTTAAATGCATACTCCTCAGTGTTCTTGGCTTCAATATTTCAATGATAAATCAGACCAATGGACAATGAGAATAGTCGGCCTGCATGGCAAGCCAGAAAATTTTGCTTTCATTTTGTGACAGTCCTTAAAAATAAAATGTCCTTTTCTTTCCTCGTGAATGAAACCATGAAAATCCCTCTTTGTCTTCTAAGCTGAAGTTTAGGGACTCTTTCTACATAATGTCAAAAACATACATAAATTTCCATAAAAAATTCTAGTTACAAATTCTAGTTATAAATTCTAGTTACAGTCCTACTTATTTTTCTTTGTTGTAGAAACAAACAGATGTTCTCTTTCTCCATCTATCTTCCATGCCATACCCATGAGAAAGTAACTTATAGAAGGAGGAGTGTGTTTGAGCTTATAGTTCCAAAGGCAGAGTTAGTGGCAGAGAAGGCATGGCAAAAGTAGGTGAACAGTGCAGAAACCTGAGAGCTCATGTATTCAAGGAGAGAGAGAGAGGAGAGAGAGAGAGAGAGAGAGAGAGAGAGAGAGAGAGAGAGAGAGAGAGAGAGAGAAATCTGGAAGTGGGGAAAAACTATGAACTCCCAAAACTTACTCAAAGTTGCTTGCTTTCTCAGCAAGACTGTGCATTCTAATGATTCCATGACCTTCTAAAACATTATCACTTAATGATCAAGTGTTCAAATATTTGAGCCTATGGGAGAATTCTTTCGTTCAAAGCATCATAGTAACTACAAGGTATGATATACAGTATGGACACCACCATCAAAGAACAGATTTATTTTCTAGGTGAGATGGAACAAAGCGGTGGAATATGTCACTCTGTTATTTGCAGCACCCAGTTTATATTGTGCATTGTTCAGTCGTTACAACAGTTGAACAAACTGTTCATGAAGGTGTTACAATGCTAAAAATGCTTACTTGGTCGTCTGGAATGGAAAAAGAACGAATGAATCGTACAGCATGTTCGCCTGGATGGTGCAATTACATCATAAGAAGTCAAGTAATTGGTAAGAAGAGTGCTGTAAAGGGGAATTTAGTAAAGATAATAACTTAATGACAGAATAAATAAAATGATAAAGAAATATCTATGTGCACATTCATAGGTGTCCCATGACAAGTGTGTCTACATCAGAGGACAACATAAGGGAGTCGTTGTTTTGTTACTACAAAACCATAGCTTTGGACCAGAACTGCACATAGGAGTCATCAAAGAGACACATGTGGAGAAATTAGGAAGTATATTCTTTTTTTTTATTGATGCTTTTGTGTATTATACATCATTTTCCAATTCATTCAGGCATATATCCCTTTCCTATATTCAGCTCTATGGATAATTTCCCTTACCCCCACCCCACCCCGACCCATCCCAGATCAGCATTCTGCCATAAGTTTTCTGCATATTTCTGTTAATTTTGTTTTTGTTTTCATTTTTTTTAACAATAAGTGATAATTTGTGAGTAAAAAGCGTCTTCATGTAAAACCAATTTGCGAGCAGTTGTGCACAACCACACAGCTCATGGGTCCCACCATCCAGCAGGGGGGGGCTTGTATGTTCAATCAAGTTGATCAAATGAGTGTCCAGTCCTATATTGTTATAGTTTTACCTTTCACCCCAATCGCAGCCTTGCATTCTACGCGCCCCCTCTTCCGCAGATTGTTCCCTAGGCTTAGAAAAAGGGGCACAGGTGGATGAGAAGCAAAACAGTCTACTTTCTCTGGAGCTGTTGTCTTGGTCTCTAGTCAAATTCTGGCTGTTTTTCTTTCATGGGCGTCACCTTGTCCAGAAATAACCTTTACAATCCTACTAATGAAGCACATGCAATTAAGATATATAGGTATTTAAACAGTATATATATATAGCCTTTTGATCCTACTAATGAAGCACTCAAACAATTGGATATATAGGTATTTAAACATTACTAATTGCTATGGTAGGTTACTTTGGTATAGACACAAGATGTTTGGATGGTATTGTTAATCCATGAATTACATTTTCTTCTGTTAAGTATGACAGGGTTGTCGTGTGGTTTATAACATCTCCTAACCATTAGAGGATGTAAGCTTGTGCATCAGCCGTGGTTTATTCCTCCAAGGAGAAGAGCTAATAGCCAATTAGATTTGGGATATACAGATATGGCTGCCACTGCTGCAACAGTATTTCCAGGCAGATGAGGGTGTAGCTGGTGCCTGACGGAGGTGTCTTGCTGACTCAAGGAGACCTATATTTGCTTTATTGGTTTAGTGGCCTTTGTAACACTCTCTGGCATTCCAGAGACCATCCATATGCTTGCAAGTGGGTCTCAACATCTTTCCCCATGTTGAATATCAGGTCTTCGCAACAGAGCCTTATCGCCTCTCTTGCAGATATCCCAGTTTGGAGGCAAGGAGCCTTACCTTTTGTGGGGGCTTGATCCCCTGGCCAACATCTCCTTGGTAGAATAACCCATTGTTGATTTCAGAGCCCTGTATAAATATATTTTGCTTAATCATAGCTTAAGGAGACTTTAGCATTATATTTGGTTCTGAATAGAGAATAATCCTTTTCACATTTTCTATGTCCCTTAGTCAATAAAAGAAGGTAGTTTTAGCGATTTTACAAGAGAATACCTCTATACAGCTGGCTCCAATCTACAGCTGGAGAAACGACCTCACCATCATCATATTTCTCCTTTTCTATGGGGAGAGTTAAGAAAGTCTCTTGTATTAAAACTTTGCAGCCCTAGAAGTAAGCTTCATTAGGATCCATTAAAAATCGTTGTTAGCTGGTAGGATCCAGAGAGTGGGCCTGATTCTGCAGCAACTGAGGCATTTTTCCCTTCAATGCCCAGAGGAGTCAATCTTCTGCTGGCACTTATTTCTGGTACATCCTTCTCACTGCAAGCGCATTTACTAGTTAGCCTAGCAAAGTTACCGCCCCAAAGAACTCAAGCATTAATTTGAGTCTCCTTACAGAATTACATAGCTGATTAACTAATAAGCTAATAATTAACAAAGGTGCTTAGTCCCTTCACACCACTAAAAGGAAATTCCACCTGGAAGTGTGGCACTGCAAGTATTTGACCACTCGATCTCCAGTTCATGGCTGAGGGAAGTTTCTGAAACATTTTTGAGAACTGGTTATGCTGGAGGAAGCATGTCACTGGGGTCATTTTGAGAATTAATAGCCATGCCCAATTCCTCTCTCTCTCTCTCTCTCTCTCTCTCTCTCTCTCTCTCTCTCTTGCTTTCTGTTTGGTTGAAGATGTGAGTGCTCAGTTTTCTGATCCAGCCACCCCTTGCTACTATACCTCCCATCCATGAAGGACTATTACCCCACTGGGTTGCAAAGTAAATTCTTCCTTCTATAAGTCGGTTTGGAAATTTTGCTTTACTATAGCAACAGAAAAGTAACAACTAATCTGCAGGCATGATTGCAGATATAGAAATAATGAGCAAGTGTTAAGATGTTTCTTTTTTTAAATTATTAATTTTTATTGATGCTTTGTGTATTTCATACATCATTTTCCCAATTCAGTTCAGCATATTTCCCTTCCCTTCCCCCCAACTCCACCACCCCATCCCAGATCATACATTCTGCCATAACTGTCCTGCATCTTTCTCTCAGTTTTTTTTTTTCATTTTTTACCAATAAGTATAATTATGAGTACAAGCCCCTTCATGTAAAATAATTTTGCAAGCAGTTGTGCCCAAAGCCACACAGCCCATGGGTCCCACCATCCAGCGGGGGAGGGGGGGCGGGGAGGGGGCTTGTATGTTCAATCAAGTTGATCAAATGAGTGTCCAGGCTATACTGCTGTAGTTTCACCGTTCACCTCAATCGCAGCCCTTACATTCTACCATGCCCCCCTTCCGCAGATTGTTCCCTAGGCTTAGGAAAGGGGCACAGGTGGATGAGAAGAAAAACAGTCTATTTTCTCTGGAGCTGATGTCTTGGACTCTGGTCAATTCTGGCTGTTTCCTTTCATGGGCTGACAGTTTGTCCAGGAATAACCTTTCGATCCTACTAATGAAGCACAAGCAATTAGAGTTAAGATGTTTCTTTTTTTTATTTTTATTTATTACTGTATGTGTATGAATGTACTGTCTGCATGCAAGTCTGTGCACCCGTGTCGTGCAATGCTGCGGAGGTCAGAAGAGGGTGTCGGATTCCCCTGGAACTGGAGTTCTCCTGGAATTGGAGCTTCAGACGGTTCTCAGCCGCCATGTGGGTGCTGGGAATCGAACCCGGGTCCTCTGTAAGAGCAGTTGGCGCTCTTAACCACTAGGCCAACAGAATCCTATTGCCAGTACTTTAGCAAACAAGGCAGGTGCATACAGATGTCCCACCAGATAACTTTGTTTATTGCTTTCTATGTTTGGGCTAGAATTTTTTATTCAACATATATTTTAGTAATCATTTATAAAGCAACTACAAAATGAGTATGACATTCTAAACGATAAAAATCAGTCATTATACAATATCACACACAGAAAAGGGACCTTAAATTCATTGCTCTACTTCTTTCTCCCCTTAAGTTTTTCTCCTTCTACCATAAGAATTCTGGGGATTGAATTTAGGTCATCAGACTTGCTAGCAAGCAACTTTACCTGACGATACATTTACACAGACCTGTCTTTAAAGATATTTAGAATACTAACATTAAGGGGCTAGAAAGATGTATTAGCAGTTAAGAGCACTAGCTGCTCTTGCAGAGAACCAACGCTCTGTTCCAGCATCCACTTGGCAGCCAACAACTGTTTCTAACTCCAGTTCCAGGTGATGTGACACCCTTTTCTGGCTTCTGTGGACAATGCATAACCTGGGTGCCCTTATATACATCCAGGCACTATACTCATACACATAAAAAAGACTCATATTTATTTTTTCTTAATTTTTATTGAGCTTTTGTGTATTTCATACCACCTTTCCCAATCAAATTTAGACTTGTTTCCCCATTCATGTTCCCCACCAGAGCTCATGCATCTGTCATATATGTTTTTTTCATCAGTTTCATAGAAAAATGATTCATATTTAAAGTGAACAATTTGACATTTTCATATCAAATGTGAAATTCACATGCAATATGCATATTGAAACACTGCTATATCAAAGAAAGGAATGCATTCATATAAAAAAATTATAATTTGTGTTTCAGCAACAATTGGAATATATTATTTTACCAACTCTCAGGTATAAAATACATAGTTATTTACTCATGCTGCAATCATACATTTTGATTTTTTTCTGGAAGGATGTTGTTAAAAGAAAATAATAAAGATAAAGAAAATGTGAGAAATACTTTTTGAAAATATTGTATGGAGTCTTTGTAGAAAAATGTAATATTTACAGTAGCTTTATTTAAAGAAGTAAGACTCTATATTAGAATTTCTTAATTATTTCTGAATAGGAATACATGTCATTGTTGTTTTCATCAGTATCAGGTCTGTTTCAAGCACCATTCAAGTATTTTTGAATTACAGAATACAGTCATCTCCAGTGCTCTTAAACACAATTTCTTATCTTGATACACAGCTTCACTTGTTTTGATAATTAAATTTAAAAATAGTCACCAAAAATTAAATCTTCATATAGCAAAAAGCAATATTTTATCATGTTTATTTTACTCTTTTTGCTATTTAAAAAATCATATGTATTTTATCATCTTTATACTTAAAAGAAAAGTAGATTTTCTCTACATTGTATCCGAAAAATTTATTCTTGTCTTTAAAAAATAAACACACTTGATTCAAGTTATGAAGTACAACTGAAGTGAGATCCCAAATTAGCTTAAGATGCATGCCACTAATTCCAAGCACATGTTGCAAGAATGTATCTTTTAATGTCCATAGAGTAAATTGATTCAAAGTTCTTCAAATGATATTTTAATTTAGCATGGGTTTTATTGCATTAAAGTTCAATTAAAAGACATAATAAATTTGAGATATGAATTATATTTCCTTCACTAAAAGTATATACATAAAATATAACTTTCACTAAAAAATTGAATTTCATTTTCAAGAAAAGTAACTTAAAATATTAAACAAAATAAATAAATGCTGGGCGTGGTGGCGCATGCCTTTAATCCTAGCACTTGGGACTCAGAGGCAGGTAGATCTTTATGAGTTCAAAGCCAGCCTGATCTCCAGAGTGAGTTCCAGGACCACTGGGGCTACAGGGAGACCCTGTCTCAAAAAGACAAAATAATAATAATAATAATAATAATAATAATAATAACAATAATAAATAAGCCAAATGTGGTGGTGCATGCCTTTAATCCTTGCACTCAGGAGGCAGAGGCAGGCAGATCTTTGTGAGTTCAAGGCCAGCCTGGTATACAGAGTGACAGGACAGCTGGGGCTACAGGGAGATGTTTCAAAAAGACCAAAAATAAATAAATAAATAAATAAATAAATAAATAATCATTAAACCAAGACTTTTAATATCAAAGATTGAAACCATAAACATACAATTTGATTTATTGTTCACATTACAGAGAAAAATTAAATCCACATTTATCATTTTGCTCCATATAACAAAATGACATCTAATACAGGAAATTAAAATGGTC
This sequence comes from Rhizomys pruinosus, assembly GCA_009823505.1. Classification (NCBI taxonomy): domain Eukaryota; kingdom Metazoa; phylum Chordata; class Mammalia; order Rodentia; family Spalacidae; genus Rhizomys; species Rhizomys pruinosus. Next base: position 562,003 of record VZQC01000197.1, on the reverse strand, counting down.
TAATTTATTATTTGAGCATGAACATGAGTAAATACAATGATTACTGTACAATTAGTACAATGATGGTCATATTTGTGTGTGTGAGTGTGTGTGTGTGTGTTTGTGTGTTTATTAGAATGGGAAAACCAAGCAGACTAACCTCTGTATTGCTCTCTATATTTAAGTGTCACTTATAAAGACATATTTATATATTTACTCTTCACTTGTAAGGAAAAATTAAAACAACATTTCTTCATCAACTTACAAGAATAATATATATTCATATTAGCCATAGTCCAAATGTTGCACAAGAATTCGATGCAGGTAAGTACTTTGTCCTACATCAACCCACCAACATTATTTTCTCCTAGCCCCTGGTAGCACTTGTTCTGCTGTCTACTTCTATGAAAGAAAGATATAGATTATGAATACAAGAGATGTCATTGGATATTCTTCTTTTATTTGATATAATATCGTTCTATTTTATTTGTGTTAGCAAAGAGTCCAAGTTCCTTTAATTTTTCACTTAATAGTATATTATTGCATATATGTGTATATATATATATATGAACATGTATATATTATACATATATATGATATATAATAAAATTGCTTGCTGAGAAAATATTTTACTTTTGTAATGTTTTTCTATTTTCTTTCAAAATAATTATTGAGGTTTTGTGATTTACATACAAAATAATTTGATGCTATTTAGATCCCCTCACCTTTTCCCACCTCTCCTTATGACATAGCCCAGTTAATGTATTCTATTATGTGTATATAATATGACTTATAGAATTTTTTTGTGTCTACAAATATCTTTCAGTATGGATTCATACACTGATTCCTTGTCAACCTGCCATCTTGATATGATAAGACAATTTCTGTCTGGCTTCCAAAAGCCATCAGTTGCCAAAAATTCCTTCATTTAGGTTGGGAAATCTTACTTTCCCATGTCAATCCTGTGATTTTTACATGGATTAAGCTTGCATTGGACTTGTACAAACTATGAGTTTATATGAGTAAAAGAGCAGTTGTCTGGAAAACTATTTCCCTTTGCTCATCCAGACCCTCTTGCTCTTACAATTTTTTTACTTCTTTTTTTTTTTTTACATTTTTTTATTGATGCTTTGTGTATTTCATACATCATTTTCCAATTCAGTTCAGGCGTATATCTTCCCTTCCATTCCCCCACCCCACCCCTAACCAATCCCAGATCATGCATTCTGCTGTAACTTTTCTGCATCTTTCTGTTTTTTTTTTTGTTGTTGTTGTTTTGTTTTCATTTTTTTTTAACAATAAGTGATAATTTTTGAGTACAAGCATCCTTCATGTAAAACCAATTTGCGAGCAGTTGTGCCCAAACCCACACAGCTCATGGGTCCCACCATCCAGCAGGGGGGGCTTGCATGTTCAATCAAGTTGATCAAATGAGTGTCCAGTCTATATTGTTGTAGTTTCACCATTCACCCCAATCGCAGCCCTTACATTCTACCGCGCCCCCTCTTCCACAGATTGTTCCCTAGGCTTAGAAAGGGGGCACAGACCCCTCAGCTAGACAGGCACATAAAATATGTGACCTATTCGAGGATAAGCACTGTGTAGCCTCTTGTTCTCTGCACATTGACCAGTTGTGGGTTTCTATGTTAATGACAACCCATTTCATAAAGAAACTTCTCTAGTGAGAGCTGATAGATGCATTTATCTCATGTGTAAAGGTTGCATTGTACATGTTATTTAGTGCTTAGCAACTCATAGACATTTATTCTCTGTATTTGATTGATCGTGGATCTCCATCTATTGCAAAAAGAAGCTTCTTTGATGAATGGTGAGAAGTATGCTTATCTGTAAACATGAGGATGCATATTTAGATACACTAAAAATTATATTATTTTAGGGATATGGCAAGAATAGGTTTTTCTTCAGGATCTATGACCTCTTTAGTCATGTGTATTTGGCCATGTTTAGAGTACCACACATGAGTTCCTTTCCATTAAGCAGTCTTTAGGTCCAATTAGTCAGCTGTTGATTACCCCCAAGATAAAAGAGCCATTGCTGTATCGACATCAATAGTTTGATGAGCCAGTCATTGGCGTTAATTAAGGTTTGTATCTGTGTAGAGCTATTGATTACTTTCCTCCATTGGCAGATTCAAGTGTATCTTCTGATACCATGAATGTTCATTTTCAGAGAGTAGGCTTCCAGGTCAGTTCCAACTTGAATTCTCCAAAGTTTGTATATGAATTATGTTTTCTCTTCAGTAACAGGGTCTTACTTTAAGTTCTTAGAGGCAAGGGCTGTGGCAAGTGCCTGCGTTATTTTGGGAGTCTGTTGGACTATCTTGATTGACCAACAATTCAAAGACATGAGATTTCTCCTGCCTGGTACTGTGTTTGTTCTATAGTCTTAGATATACACATACACACACCCACACTCCCACATATCACAACAACATAAGTGTGTGTGTGTGTTTCTGTCTGTCTGTGTGTCTGTCTGTGTCTGTGTGTATTTTTCAGTAAGACCTTGAACTAATGCATTTCCTTCTTTTTTTTTACAACATTTAGGTGTTATTTATCTTTCCTCTGATTCCCCTTTTATAACACTTCCTTTCATTTTCTTTAAATTTCCTTTGATAACACTTGTTTCCTATATCCTCTTCCCTCAAGGACCTTCTTCCAGTTACCATCATGGCTCCTTACATTACTCTGACTCTTATGGTTATATCAGGTTATACACTCACAAGTAATGATGAGTGGTATTAAGATCCACAAATCAGAGAAAACATGCATTGATTGGTTTTATGAGTCTTTTGTTACTTCACTGAGGACAACAGTTTTTTTTCCATCTATCTACCTGCAAAATTCATGATTATTCTTTTCTTTCCTGCTGAGTAGAAACTCATTGTGTAAATATACAACATTCTAATTATGCCTCAGCAGTTGAGGGGCATTTAGATTGTTTCTATTACTAGTTACCGTGAAAAATGAGCCACAAGTATAGCTATGCAAGTACTTCTGCAGTAGGATGAGTTCTTTGGGTATATCCCAAGGAGTAGTACAACCTGATCAGATGGCATACTATATTTTAGTTTTTTTTTAAAGTAATCCATCCTGATATCCACAGTGATTGTATCTGTTTGCAATCACACCTACAGTAGAGGAGGGTTCCCTTTTTCCTGCATCCATGGGAGGATTTTGTGTCATTTATTCTCCTGTTCTTAACTATGCTGGTTGGGGAAGAGATTAAATTTTAGAATAGTTTTGAAATGCATTCCCCTAATTATTAAGAGTATTGTCACTTTTTAAAGGTTTCTTAGACATTTTTATTACTTCTTTCCAGAGCTCTTAGTTCAGATCCATATCCCATTTTGGGGGGGGGTCACTTGTATTCTTGCTTCTTTGTTGTTGAATTTCTTTAATTCCTCGAGCACTCTGGATATTAATCCTCTTTCAGGTATACAGCTGCTGAAGATATTTTGATCCATGGATTCTCCTTGACTGGAATGCTTGTTTCCTTTGCTGTACAGAGGCTTTTTGTTTAATTAGGTCCTATTTCTTAATAGTTACTTTTAATTCCTGAGCCACAGATATTAGGTTAAGAAGTCTTCCTGTATCTCTATTTTATAGGGTGCTCCCTATTTTTTGTAACAGTTTCATCATTTCTAGTATCACAATTAGATCTTTGATACATTTGGAGATGATATTTGTTCCGAGTGATAGGAATGGGCCTAAATTCACTATTCTATGCATTTGATGAAGCTGCTCTTTGCTCCAGTGAGTGTTCTGAAATCTTGCCAAATATCAGGTGCCTGTAATTATGTGTACTGTATGTTTGGGTTTTGTATTTTGATTCATTGATTCACAAGTCTGATTTTGTGCTGATGCTATCCTGTTCTTATGAGGACACAATATATTTCCATTATTTTCTAGTGTGGTAATTCCTTTGGTATTGGACTTTTTCCTCAGGATTGTTTGGCTTCTCAGTGACTTTTTGATGTCCTGTTGCTTTTAGGATGGATTTTTCTATTTCTGTGAAGAATGTCACAGGTATTCTCATTGGAATTCTATTGAATCTGTAAATTTGCTTTGTTATGATGGTGATTTTTCACAATATTAATTATACTAATCCATAAGCAATTGAGGTAGTTCCATCTTCATATGTCTTCTGATATCTCTTCAAATATTTAAATTTTTATTGAAGAAATATTTTATTAATTTTTATTTTATTTATTTTTTTATGTGTATGAATGTACTGTCTGCATGTAGGTTTGTGCACCCGTGTCGTTCAATGCCATGGAGGTCAGAATAGGGTGTTGGATTCCCCTGGAACTGGAGTTCTTCTGGAATTGGAGTTACAGATGGTTGTCAGCTGCCATGTGGGTGCTGGGGATTGAACCCGGGTCCTCTACAAGAGTGGTTGGCACTCTTAACCACTAGGCCATCTCTCCAGCCCCCGAAGAAATATTTAATAATACCTTTAGTTAGGTTTATACTTAAAATTTTTGAGGCTACTACGAATAGAAGTATTTCCCTGAATACTTACCCTAATTGCTTGTTTTTATTTTTTATGTAGAAAAGCTACTAATTTTTGTAAAATTGATTTGGTGTCCTGGTTGTTTTCTGGACAAGTTGATCATTTCTAGAATTGTTCTTGTGGAATTTGGGGGATCTCTTATCATATTCTCTCAAAGTGAAGATAATTTGACCTCTTTTCCAATTAGTACCCCTTTAATTTCCTCCTTTAACTTTTTGCTTTAGCTTCAGCTTCAAACAGTATATTGAAAAGGAGTGTCGATTGTGGACAGTCTTGTCTAGATTCTTGATTTATTGTGAATGCTTTAAGTTTTTCTCTATTTAGAATGATGTTGAATATTGTTTTACTATAGATACTTTTAATTATTCTGAGGCATATTTCCTCTAGTGCAATTCTCTCTAGGACTTTTATCACAAATGAATGTTGATTTTATCCAACCCCTTTTCTGCATCTATTCAGAGAATCATATAATGTTTGTGTTTATGTCTCTTCATATTATCTATTATATTTATTGAGTTACATGTTGTTAACCATCCCTGCATCTCTGAAATAAAGTCAATTTAATTATGATGGACAATCTGTATACAATTTTTGAGTATCTTGTGGAGTATTTTTACATCTACATTCATTAGTAATATGGCTCTATGGTATTATTTTTTATTGTGTCTCTTTCAGGTTTGATCAGCAAAATAATACTAGAATCATAGATGGAGTTTAGAAGTCTCTTTATATCTTTTAAAATAATTTAAATAGTACTGATTGTTGAAGTTATTTGAAAGTCTAATAAAATTCTGCTGTGAAAATATTTTCACTTAGGTATTTTATTTTTAATCAGGAAGCCTTGTATTACTGCTTTGATTTCTTTATTTTTTTCCCTTGGTCTATTTATGCTGTTGATGACCCTTTAGTGTAACTTTCATAAGTTAAATCGATTTACCAATTTCTTCATTGCTTTCAGATTTCTAATTTAATATATTTTAAAGTATTCCCTTACAATGTTTTTTTTTTTTTTTTT
>VZQC01000197.1:545956-556291 GCA_009823505.1 Rhizomys pruinosus | reverse complement strand
TGTTTTCTTTGTTTTTATTTAATTGAAATTTTCTTCTGATTTTTGTTATTTCTTCTCCTTTGAAGAGTTTGGGTTTGGTTTATTCTTGCAACTCAAGATTCTTAAGTTTTACAAGTCACTTATTTGTTCTACTTCTGATTGGCTAATTATGCTCTTAGAGCAGCACACTTCCATTTTAAGGCAGTTAATGTGTCCTAGAGGTTTCCTCTGTTATGGTATCATTTTCCTTTAGTTCCAGGAATACATTCATTTTTTTTTTCTTGATTTTTGTATTTGACCCATTCATCATTCAGTAGTGTGTTGTTTAATCCCCATGTGTTTGTGTCGTTATCAGAGTTCTTTACTATTGGTGTTAGGCTTTATTGTATTGTAATTTGATGAAATACATGGAAGCATTTCAATTTTTGGTTATTTGATGAGGTTTATTTTGTGTCCCAGGTTGTGGTCTATTTTAGAGCAACTTCCATGGGCTACCAAGTAGAAACTGTGCTCTTTGATGCTTAGGTGAAATACTCTGTAGGTGTCTGTTAACTATGAGTGAGTTTTTTTGTTGTTGTTTTGGTTTGGTTTTGACTTTTGAGACCCTGTCTCAAAAAAGAATCTGTTAAACAAACAAACAAAAAACAAGAGTAGAAAAGAGTCCTTAAATATTGATGGGAAGAGGTAAATATGAATCATATGAACCCATGTCTCTCTCTCTCTCTCTCTCTCTCTCTCTCTCTCTCTCTCACACACACACACACACACACACACACACACACACGGCAAAGAAGTGGAGAATGAGCAATAGAGCAGGGAAAAGAGAATACTTACATATTTTGCCAGGGAACACTAATAAGCATAAACATATTTCACTATGATTCTTAACACTCCCCAAGTGGAAGCTGAGAACCAGTGACAATAGCTACAGCCAAAATCTTATGTTCTAGGTTTATTATCTCCTTAAATTAACTGTGAATACCCTCATCGGTTAGTTGCTACATTTAAGGAAATATATATGACATGGAAAAGCATACATGATGGTAAGTAAAGATGTGTTTAAAGAATGAAGGAAGATGTTAAGAGTTTTGAAAACCATTCCTACACAATAAGAACAATGAATTATAACATAGAAAAATAAACAGGAATATCTAAATTTGCTTTAGATATTGGTACTTGTCTATAATCTTAGGTCAGGCTACAGAGGCAGTAAGATGGCAGGCTATAAACCAGTTCAGAGTATATAGTGAGACTGTATGATAAAATTAACATAAACAAACAACAACAAAATGAATAGATGAATTTAACCCTATATCACTGAACAAATCTAGTAAGAAAGTAGAAGACACTAATCTTATTAATTGGTTTTTAATTATTATTAATGTATTTTATATTTTCAGAAATTGTCTTACAGTGTATCCCAGTTTGGCCTATAACTCACTGTATGTCCATGTCTCATCTCAAACTCACAATAATGTGTCTGCTTTAACCTATAAGCCATTATGCCTATAAATAGCTCATTTTTGTAAAATGCCTATTAAAATACAGAAAGAAGAATGGAATCAATAACTTTTTAATGGATGACAAAATGCAAGGATATACATTGAAGAAAAATCAGAATATTGAAGACTCAAAGTATATACACATAAGACACTTTTTAAATAGGATAAAAATACTAAATTTATGGAAAAGAAAACAAATGTGGTAGATATCAAAAGTCAATAAAAGAACCAACATTTATTAAGGGTTCCAGATATAATAAATTGTTTTTTTGTTTTGTTTTGCTTTGTTTTGTTTTTTGGTCTTTTTGAGACAGGGTCTCCCTGTAGCCCCTGCTGTCCTGGTACTCACTTTCTAGACCAGGCTGACCTTGAACTCACAAAGATCCGCTGCCTCTGCCTCCCAAGTGCTAGGATTAAAGGCGTGTGCCACCACGCCTGGCAGATATAATTAATTGTAACCACTCTCTTGAAATATATCCCTGGCAAAGATACATAGGTGATGACTGATCATTGAAAAAATTAGGCAATACTCCAACATCAGGAAGTTTACATTAATGCCAGATAAAAAAAGTAAAGTCTGTGATTTATAGACACTGTTGGTGGTTTGAATGTTAGGCATAGGCTCCAAGTATTTGGAGACTTGGTCTCCAGTTTGTGGGACTGATTGGGAGGGGTCAAGGAGCCTTTAGGAGTTGTGGCCATGATAGAGGAGGCATGTCACTGTGGGTTAGCTTTGAAAATTCTTAAGTCTTGATGTATTTTCAATCTTTATTTGCTTCCTGTGTCTGCTGGATAATGTGAACTCTTAGCTTTCTACTTTCGCCACCTCTTGCCACCATCCCTTAAGACCAGGGTGGACATTAATTCCTCTGGTAACGTAAGATTGAATAAATTCTTCCTTCTATATGTTCACTTGGTCACTGTGTTTTATTGCAGCAGCAGGAAAGTAACAAATGAAGACACTTAAGGCACATGAAAATTAGATTCAACTAGTGACCTCTCTTCAATATTTATCCTTTTCCTTTTCCCTGTTGTTGAGAGGCAATTAGTAAATCTTGTGCTGGTATCTCATCTACTGGGATATTTTCAATGTTCTTACCAGAGACTTGCCTTGCAGATGGCAGTAAATTCAACCTCTCTCAGATCCACTGGCTGCTGATCTAGACTCTTTGGAGCAGTAGAAGTTTCAATATATCCACAATTTTCTATTTTATCTATAACATGTAAATTGACATTTGAATAAGAAATAGTGCCCCTCCCTCATTGACTAATATAGTTGAATATTTGGGCGCCACTCCCGTTGTTGGGATTGTTTGGGAAGGTTATGGAACTTATAAGAGGTATGTCCCTACCTAACTCCAGTTAGTATATCATTGAACATGGAATTCAGATTATATTTTTTGTTGGTTTGTTTGTTTGGTTGGTTGGTTGATTGGTTTATGTATTTATTTCTACACAGAAACTCCAGATAAATTTATTTAGGTTCAGATTAGCATCTTTAAGCCAGAGAGTGCAAATTCCAAAGTCTTTTAAAATACTAAATATTTTCAGCAACAACATGAGGCCACCAGTAGAACATATTATGCCTGCTGTCACATTACAAGTCATGGGGAGTATGCAGGCTCACTGAAAATACTGAAGAAAATAACTTCATGTTTTCTCTATGAGACTGAGTCTCTCTCTCTCTCTCTCTATATATATATATATATATATATATAGAGAGAGAGAGATTTTATATATATATATATATATATAGATAGATAGATAGATAGATAGATAGATAGATAGATAGATAGATAGATAGATAAAGGATTGAAGTGATGGCTCGGTGGTCAAAGAGAGCTTGTTATGCTCTCTGTGACACCAATGATGGTAAGCAGAGACAGGGGAATCTCTGAGGCCTGCTGGCCTCCAGCCCAGCTCAGGTTCAAGACAGACCATGTCTCAGAAGAATAAGGCAGAGAGTGACAGACCAGAACATTCAACTTTTCTTTGTCTGACTTCTAGGCTCATAGGTACATGTACTCACACAGATATGTACACATACATCACATATGAATAGAGCACACACATACACACATAAACACAAATGAATTTCATATTCAAAATGGTATGATATCTCAATGATATCACACTATGAATGTGCTCACACCCCCAAATCTGGAATATTTCTTTCTCAAGTATTTAGATGACTCATTTTGTACTTAGTCATAAATCAAGATGTATAGGATTTTTCATTTTACTATTGAGTTTTCTATTGAATTCCTGCAATTTTCATACAACATAATTGGATATTATTTAGATCTCCTCCTGTATTCATCTCTCCTTATTGCTGCCCAACTAATTTATTTCATTATATGATGTATTATTTAAATATATTATATAATTATTACCTAAATTATATATTATATAAATATAATGAGGCCTATAGAATCTACATTGTATATGTAAATGTCCTTCCCTGTGGCTTCATCCACTGGAGCCTCATTAAACTATCAATAGTATCATGCTTGAATGAAGCTATCTGAATTTGGAGTTTTATACTCTGCCAAGGCCCCCCCCCACCCTCGATTTTGTGTGCAGATGAAACATGATCTCTGTTTCCTGCCAGATAGTCCAGCCTATTTCTCTTGCTGTCATGTCCTCCATGCAGTGAAGGCTGTATTACTTCATGGTACTTTTCTTCCACAGTAAGAGAAAAGAAACTATTATACTGTGCATTCAAATTTAATTTATTGAACTTCCACTTTTCATGCTGTACTACATATTTATCTTGGTTGACCAATAATTTTGTTTCACCTTGCTCCTGTTTTCTGTAAAATGATTTAAGAGTCTATCAGAAAATGACTAAGAGGCAGCACTCAGGCAGTGTTGTTTTCTGTGCATGACCTTAAATATTCGTAGAGCAAGCTGTGACTAACAATAAAATTTTAAACAAGTCCTGTATTTTTGTTATGCAAATCAGCCTTGGAGGGCATTAAGGGTGAACTCCTACCTCTTGGTGGAGTTAAAACCCCACTTTTTATTTTTCTGGTTATGTTAGAACAGTAAATGTAACAACTGCTCTTTCATGGGTTTTAAAATACCATATGATCAGATGGAGAAGTCAGGGCATTTTAAAAGCCTATTATGGAAAATCTACTTGCTCATGGTCAAATTAACAGAATCCATCTCTGGGCCTTTGGTGGAGATATGACATTTGGATCCATTAGTACATTACATACTACTGTTTCCCCTCTTGACAGTTAACCTGGTTGAACCTATCAATCACCAGGCAAAGGGAAGTGACTTATCCCTGAGAGTAGAGTTTCATAAAAAACATATTTCTGTGGATTGGGACTATAAGGACACATATAATTATGGAGAGTATAGTTTGAAATTCAGGCTGCAGAACTTTTCTAAAACAGCACACTGAGAAAGGTGTATAACTCTCTCACTTGGACCTTGTAAAAAGTAGACACCTAGCATTGTGACGGTGATGCCATTCCACGCCTGTCATCTGAGCACCTAGATTGAGCAAAAATGACTGGTAGGTGTAGAAATTCAGATTTTTCTTAGAGCTCCAGCTAAGCTGCAACCCTGCTGATGAGACACCCTCTTCTGACCTCTGCGGCATTGCACAACACAGGTGCACAAACCTATATGCAGACAGTACATTCAAACACATAAAAAATAAATAAAATAAATAACATTTCCTTGATTGTAAATTGAAATATTTCACGTGGTTATCCTGTGAAAATATTTAAATCCTCAAATTAAAAGTAATCTAGTAAACTTACATCTATCATAAATTGACATAGCCCAGTGCTTAAAGAAAGCAGTTTTATTAAATGTTATTTCTAGTTGACTTTGAAATGTACAAACTTGGAATTTCAATAATCTATAAGCCAGAGATTTTGTATTTTTTACATTTTTGAATAATATTTTAGACACTAATTGTAAGTACATCCTAATGTCTTAGAAATACTTATTTACTGTGCATGCCATTATAAAATTTGGTTGACATAAAAGCAAAATATTCCTTTGACATTAAATAAAATATATACATTTAAATTTTTATTATTTCATTTATTTCTATTTTATGTGTGCATATGTGTGTGGACCCATTGGCCACTGTGTGTGTTTGCAGGTCAGAAGGGAATCTGCAAGAGTCAGTTATTTTCTTCTGCTTGGTAAGTTCAGGGGATTTATCTCAGATCATTAGTTTTAGAGGTCAGTACCTTTACCTCCTGAGATATTTTGCCACCCCAAAACATGGAATTACTCTTCTTTTTTTATTTAATTTATTTTGGTTGACATACACAAACATAAAGTTGTACATATTTATAGGGTCACATGCTGTTTTATGCATATACATACTGTCCAAAACTCAAAGCTGCTGAACATGTCTAGTTGGAATTAATACTCTGATACGCAGTTTTGTGGAAAGAAGGGGGAAGAATTTGCACATTTAAATTTTAAATCTTCATGAATGTCTACCTGTGAGTATGAAGGTAAATGTTAGTTGGACAGAGCAGACATAGTGGCATATGTCTTTAATCCCATCACTTGGTAAGTAGAGCATTTGATCTCTATCAGTTCCAGGACAGCTTGATCTATGTAGAAATTTCCAGGCTGGTTGGGGCCAAATAGTGAGATCCTATCTCAGAAACCACCCACCTCATAATAGTTAAACATGTGACAGCAGCTTACTATTTTCTGTCCACTAAAACCAAAAATCAATATGCATTATAATACCAGTGAAAATCCAATAAGCTATAGTTTTATATGTTAAAGAACCACGTTACACAGTATAACATATCAGTCTTTTTAATCACAAATTTCACATAAGATATATTATGATGCAGTTTAATAAAAAGTTCACTTTTTAATTAGAGTTAAAGAAACCACTAAAGTTCAACGTGCTAAAATCTTAAAAGTGTTTTCCAATTATATTTGAAAATATAACATACATACAACACCAAATAATTTCTATTTAGAAACAGGAATCATGGCTAATCTCTGATAATCAGTTAAAAGTTAAGTCAATTGTAGAACATTGGCTAATACCATGTTCCCATATTTATAGAAGTAATCTTACTCTTCAAATGATGTATTATGTATAGTGGTGTTAATGAGGACATCTGGTTACTATGGCAAACTACACTGAATTGGAAGGCCCGGACTTCTTATTAAAAACACATGAAATGCTGATACTTTCTAAAACTGTATTTTAAATTACATGGAAGAAGAAATAAGAGCATCCCAAGTGTCAGGAATCAAATCAAAGGAGCACCAACAGAAGCCGAGTAGCTTGGCAGATATCAAAAGGCAAGGAGACATTGATTAGAGAACAGAGATTTTAATTACAGTGTGGTGACAGAAGATATTCCCTAGAATCCTGAGGACAGAAAAAGAAGAAACTGAACTTGCAATCTCCCCTGCACAAAGCCAATCTGAAAATCTCTGCAACACAGAGAATCAGAAATCAGAAATCTCTGCGTCCTCCATCCCTCCATCCTTCAGAAGTTTAAATAAGCTTCTTCTGGACTAGATCATGTGTCATAATATATTTGCACAAATCATGTGAAATGTGGCTGCTAAATGAGAGGTCTGATTTCAACCTCTACCTGTTTCATTATACTACAGGAGCTACCAAAGGGGAATAAAACTACACGCATCTTGACACCTGCTTTGTCAGCTGACTTGATTGTTTATCTGTATGCTAACAATGTACTTCACTTTTATTGAGATGTTGCTACTTCCAGATGTTTTGTGAGGTGCCAGGAACAGGTTTAAGAAACCAAATTTAGACACTCTTTGTTCCATTCATTATAATTAAAATAACAAGTGCTGATTTTTTTTCAAAATAGCTGATAAATATAGGTAATTATTTGTAATGATATGTGATCTTTTTAAAATTTTTTTCTGTTTTTTAAATTTTTTATTTTTATTGATGCTTTGTGTATTTCATACATCATTTTCCAATTCAGTTCAGGCATATATCCCCTTCCCTTCCCCCCACCCCACCCCTATCCATCCCAGATCATGCATTTTGCCGTAACTTTTCTGCATCTTTCTCTGTTTTTTTGTTTTGTTTTGTTTTGTTTTCATTTTTTTTAACAATAAGTGATAATTTGTGAGTACAAGCATCCTTCATGTAAAACCAATTTGCAAGCAGTTGTGCCCGAACCCACACAGCTCATGGGTCCCACCATCCAGCAAGGGGGGCTTGTATGTTCAATCAAGTTGATCAAATGAGTGTTCAGTCTATATTGTTGTAGATTCACCATTCATCCCAATCGCAGCCCTTACATTCTACCGCGCCCCCTCTTCCGCAGATTGTTCCCTAGGCTTGGAAAAGGGGCACAGGTGGATGAGAAGCAAAACAGTCTACTTTCTCTGGAGCTGTTGTCTTGGTCTCTAGTCAATTCTGGCTGTTTTCTTTCATGGGCTGCCAGCTTGTCCCAGCATAACCTTTCAATCCTACTAATGAAGCACATGCAATTAAATAAATAGGTATTTAAACAGTATAATATATAGCCTTTCGATCCTACTAATGAAGCACAAGCAATTAGATATATAGGTATTTAAACAGTACTAATTGTTATGGTAGTTTACTTTGGTATAGACACAGATGTTTGGATGGTATGTGATTTTTAAATACAAACTATTTTCCTCATTGAGCTGATATCTCAACTTAAAACTTTATTTCTCCTTTGAATTTTCAAGGTTAATTACAAACAAAACTGGTGGGATAATTGCTGATGATTTGGGAATTTTTATATTCTTGCTGTGTTTTCTTAGACTCTAAAGGAAAATTGAATTGGAGGATTCTTAGGAGATCTGAGATAAAAGGCTTTCTTTGGCAAGCCTATCCAGAAGTAACAATAAACGCTACTAACATTTGTTGATCACTTAACATATGTCAGGCATGGAGTTAAATGCCATGGACACATCATGAGGGAGACACAGGTTAATAACCACCAAGGAAAGAAAAAGGACTCTTGGCATCTGAATGTAAGAAATTGAATCTAGGGTTCCTCAAAAGCCAGCAAGACTGGGAATAAATTAACCAGTAAGCTACTGCTTCCCCCAAAGCTTGGCACTATTTATCTTAGTAAATTTAAATTTTATGATTTTTTCATGATTTCTCTACATATGAGTAAAATTTAAATAAAAGTTAAATGCTAAAAAGCTAAGGTAGAAAGCTTCAAAGTAGAGGTAATTTTATTATATCTACCAGAAATGAGTTTAATATATCAAAAACTATAAAGTGAATTATAATTTAACTTCAGTTTTCAAACTGTTGTAAAAATTCAAAATATCCTGTCATGACCACACAAAAAGTTTCTGTCTTGCAGTGCATCACTCAGAGAGTTATTTTCACAACACACTGAGAAATGTTCAAATAATTAAATCATTTGCTTTTTTTTCTAACTTTCAGATCTACCTTCCTTTTTAAATTTTCTTTCCTAGTACTTTAGTCAACAGATTTTTGGTGTTTTGATTTCCCTACTTATATATCATGCTAAACATAGTCGGATAAATTATTGACACAGAAATGCACAATATATAACTCAGATCAGATATTTAAGCTCAAAGAAAAAGAAGTAAAAACATATCACCCTGCATGGAGAGCTTAACTATAATGTTTTAAAACTTCCATTGTTTTATGAATCACAAAAGTTTAAACTGAAGCTATTTGTATAAAATCAATTTGGCAATATGATCCTCATACACCAGATAAAGCAATAAACCTCTGCAGAGAAAAACTTTAAATAGACAGAGAAATATGCAGGACATATATGGCAGAATGCATGAACTGGGGTGGGGTGGGGGGAAGGGGAAGCTGAATACATCTAAATGGAACTGAAAAAGGATGTATGAAATATATAAACATCAATAAAAGTATAAAAGGAATAAGTCAAATTTCAGACATTTTATTTTTATTTTTAATACTTTTATTGATGATTTGTGTATTTTGCACATTATCTTTCAGTCCAATTTAGACACATTCACCTCTCCCTGCCTCCTACCCCATCCCAGTTCATGCCTTATGTCATACATTTCTTGCATCTTTCTCTCAGTCTTTCCAAAGCTTTTCACTGTAGAGGCTTGTTTTTGGGGGGTAGAATTTAACTGTATCAGTCAGTTCTTTGGCTCAGTCTTTACGTTGTTGCGGTTCCCTCCTCACTGTATTACTCCAACATATGTCTATATAACCATTGCATATGTATCAAAATTATGACCTCTGACAACAAACCATATAATTCCAGAATATTTTGAGGCATTCACATTTTCCCATTTGTTTTTTATTTTTTTTGGTCTTTTCGAGACAGGATCTCCCTGTAGCCCCGGCTGTCCTGGAACTCACTCTGTAGACCAGCCTGGCCTTGAACTCACAAAGATCCACCTGCCTCTGTCTCCCAAGTGCTAGGATTAAAGGCGTGCACCACCACGCCCAGCCCATTTGATTTTATATTACACTAACATATGAATACGTACCTTCCACCTGTAATACAGTAATTACGCAGTCTGAAAATAAGTGGTAGATCAGTTCTAGAGCCTGTTAAGAGATTCACATTATAACAGCACAGTTGCTTTCAGATAAAAATAAATATAACAATAATGTTGTTCAGCTTGCCTTTCAACTGGGGATTTGGTGTTAGCATCCACATATGAGGGTAACCATTTTTATACTTCACATTTTCCCCTTTTAATTTTAAATTACTCTAAAGTATGCATACATACCTACCCCATATATCACTTAACAATTCTGAAAATATGTTGTAGGTTAATTCTAGATTCTATTAAGGTATTCACATTATTCATATTATAATGGTACAATTGCTTTCAGATATATCTATATATA
>VZQC01000197.1:522243-545417 GCA_009823505.1 Rhizomys pruinosus | reverse complement strand
TATATATATAATATATATGGTACAAGATTATGTTACAAATCTAATCTAGACACATGTCACCCTCCCAACCCCCAACCACTACCCCACCAGATTCACCTTTTCAGTCAGTTCTTTGATGCAGTCTTTTCTGTTGTTGGTGTTGTTGTTGTGCTTTCAAATATGCATCACTCCCAACAAGAAATATTTACAACTAGGTTATTGGCGCTAGCATCCACAGATGAGGGATAACATTCATCCTTTGTTTTTTCTGGGACTATGTTACTTGACATAACATAATATCTTCTAGTTCCATCCATTTACCTGCAAAGTTCATGATGTTGTCTTTTTTTTTATTGCTGCATAGGACTCCATTGTGTAGATGTACAGCATTTTCTCTATCCACTTGTTAGTTGAGGGGTATTTGGCTTGGTCCCAGCTTTTTGCTATTGTGAACAAAGCTACAAAAATATAGCTCTGCATATATCTCTGCAGTAAGATGAGTCTTGTAGGTAAATACCCACGAGTGGTATGAGTAGGTGAGGTCATAAGCTCATTTTGAGTCTTCCAAGAGTTCTCCACACTGCATTACATAAGGCTGTACAAGTTTACATTCCCACCAGCAGTGGATGAGTGTTCCCCTTTCCCCACAAGTTTTCAAGCACTTTGTATCATTTGTTTTCTTGATCCTAGCTAGAGTTATCAGAATGAGATGATAACTTAAAGAGGTTTTAATTTGCATTTCCTTAATTATGAGCAATGCTGAAAACTTTTTAAGATGTTTCTCAGCCATCTCTAATTCCTCACTTGTGAAGTCTCTGCTCTTTGCTCCATCTTTTGAGTGATTCATTTGTTTTCTTTCTTCTTTCTTTTTTGAGTAGTTTATATACTCTGGAAATCAATGCTTTGTCAGAGGTATCTTCAGTGAAGGTTTCCTCCCACTCTGGGTTTTCTCTTCACTTCCTTTATTGTTTCTTTTGATGTACAGAAGCTTTTGAGTTTAATGAGGTCCCATCTTAATTCTTGTGCAGCTGCTGTCTGATTTAGGAAGTCTTTTCCTATGCCTATGTCTTGTAGGCTGCTGACAACTTTTTCTTCTATTGCCTACAGAGTTTGGGGTTTCACATTGAGGCCTTTGATCCATCTGGAGTTGAATTTTGTACAGGGCAAGAGTTAGGGGTTTAATTTCATTCTTCTACAAACGGAGATCCAGTTTTGCCAACACCACTTGCTGAAGATGCTGTCTTTCCTCCGTTGTGTCTTCTTAGCCCCCTTGTCAAATATGAGGTGTCTGAAATTGTATGTGCTCAAGTCTGGATTTTTAGTTTTGTTCCATTGTTCAACAGGTCTGTTTTTGTGCCTGTACCAAGTTGTTTTTATTACTATAGCCCTGTAATATAGTTTGAAGTCTGGTATAGTGATTCCCCCTGTATTGCTCTTTTCGCTCAGAGTTGCTTTGGCTATTTGGGGTCTTTTGTTTTTCCAAATGAAAGTAAGGACTTTTTTTCCTAGCCTGTGAAGAAACTCTTGGATATTTTAATTGGGATTGTGTTAAACCTGTACAAGAGTTTGGGTAGAATGGACATTTTTACTATATTAATTTTCCCAATCTATGAGCATGAGAGGATTTTCCATTTTCTGGTGTCTTTTTCTGTTTCTTTCTTCAGGGGTTTAATTTTTTTTTCTTCTTTTTTTAGAGTTTTAAATTTTTTTGTAGAGATCTTTGATGTCCTTGGTTAGTTTTGTTCCTAAGGATTTTATTATTTTGCAGGCTATTGTGAGTGGGAAGGTCTCCTTGTATTCCATCTTCAGTTGCTTGTTGTTGGTGTAAAGAAAGGCTACTGATTTTTCTAGGTTAATTTTGTATCCTGCCACTTTACTGAAGCTCTTAATCATTTCTAGGAGTTTTCTGGTGGAGTTTTTAGCATCCCTTAAGTAAACAATCATATTATCAGCAAAAAAAGGATAGCTAGACTTCCTCATTTCCAGTTAGAAATCTTTAATTTCCTGTTCTTGCTTTATTGCTCTGGCAAGTGTTTCAAACAATATATTGAAGAGGAGTGGTGATGGGAGTCAGCCTTGCTAAGTTCCTATCTTTAAAGGGAATGATTCTGTCATTTCCCCATTTAGGATGATATTGGCTGTCGGTTTCCTGTGTATGACTTTGATTATATTGAGGAATGATCCCTCCAATCCAATTCCCTATAGGATTTTAAGCATGAAGGGATGCTGGATTTTGTCAAAGGCTTTTTCCACATCAATTGAGATGATCCTGTGTTTTTTGCCTTTCAGTCCATTTATATGTTTTATGATATTTATTGATTTTCATGTGTTGAACCATCCCTGCATTTCTGGTATGAATCCAACTTGGTCATGATGGATGATCTTCTTGATGTGGTTCTGTACACAATTCGCAAGGATTTTGTTTAGAATTTCTGCATCTGTGTTCATTAATGAAGTGGGTCTATAGTTCTCCTTTTTGTTTGTATATTTGCCTGGTTTTGGTATTAGAGTGATGCTGGCTTCATAGAAGGAATTTGGGAGAATTCCCTATATATCCTTCTAAACAATTTGAGTAATGATGGTTGTAAGTCTTTTTTTAAATGTTTTATAGAATTCTGCCATGAGACCATCTGGGCCTGGGCTTTCTTTAGTTAGGAGGTTTCTTATTACATCTTCAATTTCTTCATATATTATGGGTCTGTTTAAGCTGTCGATCTCTTCTTGTTTGAGCTTTGCTGATTCCCAGGATTTCCTATATTCACCCATTTTTTCTAGGTTTTCAAACTTAGTAGAGTATAGGTTTTTTAATTATTCCCATATGATTGTCTGGATCTTTTCTTTGTCTGTTGTGCCTTTCTTTTTTTCTCAATATTTTTATTTGATTTTTTTAACAATAAGTAGTAAGTAGTGAATACAAGCATCCTTCACGTAAAACCAATTTGCCAGCAGCTATTCCCAAACCCACACAGCCCAAGGTTCCCACCATCCAACTGGAGGGGCTTGTATTTACAATCATGTTGATCAAATAATAGTCCAGTCTATATTGCTGTAGTTTCACCATTCACCCCAATTGCAGCCCTTACATTCTACCATACCCCCTCTTCTGCAGATTGTTCCCTCGGCTTAGAAAAGGGGCACAAGTGGGCGAGAAGTAAAACAGTCTACTTTCTCTGGAGATGTCGTTTTGGACTCTGATCACTTCAGGCTGTTTCCTTTCATGGGTTGACAGTTTATCCAGAAATAACCATTCAATCCTACTAATGAATCACAATCAATTAGATATATAAGCATTTAAACAGTACTAATTATTATGGTAGGTTACCTTGGTATAGACACAGATGATTGGGTGGTATGCTAATCCATGAACTATATTTTTGTATAAAAGATGGCAAGGTCTTCCTGTGGCTTATAACTTCTCCTAAACACTAGAGGATGTAAGCATGTGGTATCAGCCGTGAATTATTCCTCCAAGGAGAGATTTATTAGCCAATCATTTTGGGGATATAAAGACATATGGCTGCCACTTTTGCACAGTAATTCCAGGTAGGTGAGGTGTAGCTGATGCTGATGGAGAAGTCTTGCTTGATTCAAGGAGACCAATATTTGCTTTATTGGTTTAGTGGCCTTTGGTAACACTCTCTAGTAATCCAGAGACCAACTGCACACTTGCAAGTGCGGTCTCAATACATCTTTCCCATGCTTATACCAGGTCTTCAACAGCAGGCCCTTACCACCTCTATTCTTGCAGGTATCCCAGTTTACAGGCAAGAAGCCTATATCTTTTTGAGGGGGGGCTTATATCCCCTGGCCAACATCTCCTTGGCAGAGTAATCCACGTGCTGTTATCAGAGTTCTCCTGTATTAATATATTTTGCTTAATTGCACAGCTTAAAAAGACTTTAGTATTATATTTGGCTCTGAATAGAGAATAATCCTTTTCACAGTTCTATTTAACTGACTATTAGTCAGTTAAATAAAGCAGTTATATTGGTTTTATAAGGGATTACCTGTATAACAGTCAGCTCTAATTTACAGTTAGGGAATGACTTCATTACTGTCATGTTTTTCTTCTATGAAAAGGAGGTAAGAAAGTCTCTCATATTAAAACTTTGTGGTACCTGAAAGGACCTCTTGCCCTGTACAAAAGTAAATTCCACATGGATCAAAGACCTCAACATGAAACCTAAAACTCTGAATAAAAACTTAGCAGCAGAATACAAGACATAGGCATAGGAAAAGACTTCCTTTTTTAAAAAATTTTATTTATTTTCGTATGTGTATAAATGTACTGTCTGCATGTAGGTCTGTGCACCCCTGTCGTGCAATGCCGTGGATGTCAGAAGAGGGTTTCAGATTCCCCTAGAACTGGAGTTAAAGATGGTTCTTAGCCGCCAGGTCCTCTGCAAGAGCAGTTGGTGCTCTTAACCACTAGGCTATCTCTCCAGCCCCCAAAGGAAAAGACTTCCTAAATCAGACAGCAGCTGCACAAGAATTAAGGTTGATAATTGACAAATGGGACCTCATTAAACTCAAAAGCTTCTGTACATCAAAAGAAACATTAAAGGAAGTGAAGAGAAAACCCAGAGTGGGACAAAACTTTCACCGCAGATACATCTGACAAAGCATTGATTTCCAGAGGATATAAACTACTTAAAAAACAAAGAAGAAAGAAAACAAATGAATCACTCAAAAGATGGAACAAAGAGCTGAACAGAGACTTCACAGGGGAAGAATTAGAGATGGCTGAGAAACATCTTAAATTGTGTTCAACATCACTAGGGGGCTGGAGGGATGGTCTAGTGGTTAAGCATGCTGACCGCTCTTGCAGAGGATCCAGGTTCGATCTCCAGCACCCAAATGGCAGCTGAGAACCATCTGTAACTCCAATTCCAGGAGAATTCCAGTTCCAGGGGAATCTGACACCCTCTTCTGACCCAGACTCTGTGGCATTGCATGACACCAGTGCACAGACCTACATGCAGACAGTACATTCATACACATAAAAAAAAAGTGTTCAACATCACTAACAATTAGGGAAATGCAAATTAAAACTACTTTAAGATATCATCTCACTCCAATAAGACTGGCTAGAATTAAGAAAACAATGATATCAAGTGCTGGAGATGTTGTGGGTAAATGGGAACACTCATCCACTGCTGGTGGGAATGTAAACTCATACAGCCACTATGGAAAGCAGTGTGGAGAACACTTGGAAGACTCAAAATGAGCTTGCCATTTGACCCCGTCATACCACTCCTGGGTATATACCCACAAGACTCATCTTACCTCAGAGATACATGCACAGCTATATTTATTGCAGTTCTGTTCACAACAGCAAAAAAAAACTGGAACCAACCCAAATGCCCCTCCACTGATGAGTGGATAGAAAAATGTGGTACATGTACACAATGGAGTTCTGTGCAGCAGTATAAAAGGCAACATCATGAACTTTGCAGGTAAATGGGTGGACAATATTATGTTAAGTGAAGTAACACAGTCCCAGAAAAACAAACCACAAATGGTACCCCCCATCTGTGGATGCTAATGCCAATAATCCAGTTGTAAATATTTCTTGTGGGGAGCGATGTATATTGGAAAGAACAACACCAACACCAACAACAGAAACAACTGCATGAAAGAACTAACTGAAAAGGTGAATCTGGTGGGGTGGAAGGGTTGGGAGGTGAACACGGGTCTATATTCAACTAATGTATATTTAATTGATGTGAGTTTAACAAGCATCCAAATTTGCCCAAACTTTATCTACAAATTAAACGGTATTTTAGGACTTAGTAAAAGTAAAAATGTCTATATTAAACAACATTGGTTAAAAGGTTTTAATAAAAATGGAAATACATTTAAGCTAATTGGAAATATAAATTGTTGTCCACATTTGTTTTACTTAAAATTTGTAAAACAACAAGTTTGGGATTAATGTATACAAATGTTCTGTATAATTTTTGTGTTGTACGGTAATTTAACTTAAGGAATTAAGTTTGCTTCCCAACTTAACAACATATAGTCCTCCAAAACAGATTGGGTAAATTTAATGAAATTTACATCTTGATTCCTGCCAATAGGTATGTGTACTACAACTGCCTTTCTGAGATTCATGGGTCAAAAAATAAAAACCTAAAATAAAAAAGGGGGGGATACAGTTATATATTAAACCTTTTGTCAAATTTTTAAATTTAAATCTTAAAACTAACTATGGGAAATGATGTGCATGTTCCCACAGGTCAGAACGTCACCAACTTAATGGCTGAGAAAGAAAAGATACAGCTTTGCATTGTGCAAGATGTACCAAGAAATACCAGCAGAATAGTTGGCCCATCTAAACATTAAAAGGGAAAAAAATCCTCAGACTGCCTCAGGCATCAAACATCTCTGGATCCTATTTGTAACAACTGTTTATAATGAGTCCTAATGATATTTCCCCTTTCATCATGAATTCTATTGATTTGGAGTAGTTCCTTCTTTCTTTTGGTTAACTGTCTATTGTGCTTATTTTCTCAAAGAACCTACTTTTGGATTCATTGATTTTTTTTTTGTATGGTTATGTTCGTTTCTATTTCATTGATTTCTGCTCTGATTTTTGTTATTTCTTCCTGTCTGCTGTGTTTAGGGTTCATTTATTTTTTGTCTCTCAAATGTTGTGGAACACTTTTTAAAATGTTTTTCACCCATCTTTTTTCCTCAGTTGTGAAGTCTCTGTTCAGCTCTTTACTCCATCTCTTGAGAGGGTAGTTTGTTTTCTTAAGTCTTTGTTTTTGAGCAGTTTATATATTCTGAATGTTAATGCTCTGTCAGATGTATCACTGGTGAAGGTTTCCTCCAACTCTGTGGGTTTCCCTTTCACTTCATTGATTGTTTCTTTTGCAGTACAGAAGCTTTTGAGTTTAAAGAGATCCCACTTGTCAATTGTTGACCTTATTTCCTGTGTGGCTTCTGTTTGATTTAGAAAATCTTTTCCTACACCCATATCTTGTAGGTTGCTCCCAACATTTTCTTGTATCACCTTCAGAGTTCTGGGTTTCATGTTGAGGTTTTTGATCCATTTGGATTTGACTTTTGTACACAGTGAGAGGTAAGGGTTTAATTTTGTTCTTCTACAAAAGGTGATCCAGTTTTGCCAGCACCCTTTGCTGAAGATGCTGTCTTTCAAAAAAAAAAAAAAAAATGCGGGGCGGTGGAGGCACACACCTTTAATCCTAGCACTTGGGAGGCAGAGGCAGGCTGATCTTTGTGAGTTCAAGGCCAGCCTGGTCTACAGAGCTAATTCCAGGACAAATGGGGCTACAGGAAGACTCTGTCTCGAAAAGACAACAACAACAACAACAAAAAAGAAGATGCTGTCTTTGCTATATTGAGTCTTTTTGTCAAATAGCAGGTGGCGGAAATCCTATGTGCTCAAGTTTGGCTCTTCAATTTTTTTCCATTGGTCTACAGGACTGTTTTGTGCCAATAGCAGGCTGATTTTATGACTGTAATGTAGTTTGAAGTCCAGGAGAGTGATTCCCCCTCCCATGTATTGCACATTTGGCTCAGTGTTGCTTTGGCTATTCGGGGTCTTTTGTTTTTCCATATGAATTTAAGGAAATTTTTCCCCAGGTCTGTGAAGAAACTCTTGGGGATTTTAATTGGGATTGCTTTGAATCTGTATATTAATTTGGATAGCATTTTAATATGTAAGATATCTAAATCCTTTCTTTACGCCCAAAACAATCAACTAGAGGAGGAATACAAGAAGACCTTCCTACCCATGATATGCTCAAAAATAAAATAAAATACCTAGGAACAAACTTAACCAAAACACCAAAGATCTCTAAAACAAAAAATTTAAACCCCTGAAGAAGGAGATTGAAGAAGATATCAGAAGATGGAAAAACCTCCCATGCTCATGGATTGGAAAAATTAACATAGTAAAAATTTCAGACATTTTGTATGAGGGTTTTTTCTCTAAATTTTTGTATAAATCTGGACTTTTGGTGTGAAAGGATCAGTGTTATTTATACTTATCTGAAAATAGCTAATAAGTGTGGCATTTCTAAGTCACATAACAATTATACTTTAATAAATAGTGTGACAAGAATGGGCCCAAACTCTGAGTTTATTCTTTCCCACACCACAGGGAAATGTGTTCTTGAACTGGGGTTCACCCATAATTTTGTTGAGGCAGTCTTTCCAGCAGAAATTTGGGAAGTAGAAGCTAAGATCCACCCTTACATTATCAGAGAATCATGGTTTAAAATATTTCACACACACACACACACACACACACACACACACACACACACACACTATCTGCTTTGCTTCTCAATTGTTCAGGCTGCTTTTACCCCTTCGATATGATAAACTAGCATATCCACAGTCATTTACGATCTTGGGTGGAGGGGAAATTAGTGTGCTGAATGAGTAATGTCAGAGGCCCAAGTCACAGGGGCACATGGCTAAATTTACTTACATTATAAACCGTAGTTTTAAAGTGATTCTGTGCATATTTTAAGTCATTTCAACAAATAAGCTTTGTACTAATCAGTCCTAAAAACAATACCCTGTATGGGCGGACTATTGATGAATTAAGAGTCCTCTGGCACACACACACACACACACATACACACACAAACACACATCTATATTTACATATGTAGATATAGATATAGATGTGTGTGCAATAAACTATACCTTATATTACAGAATCATACACAAATAAAATTAAAGCCAATATAATACACATATTAGAAAGATATTTCTTTTCTAAGTGTATAATCATCTAAAATTCCTTTTGCCATCATACTTGAACATAACAAATTCTTTTCCAGTAACTGCTAGAAAAACATGCTCATTTTGTCATCATCTCCTGAAATTATTATTTAAGGATTTAGATATCTTACATATTAAAATGCTATCCATTTCATTTTATCTGTTTTTCTCTTTATTTAGGGATTTCCTCTATGAAGAGATTCAGTAACCATTAATTCTCATATTTTAAGAGAAAAAACAACTTGAAATACAGAAGAACTGGTAAAGTTGCATGCCAAGTTTCATTTGAATATTAAATGGTATTTTCATATAGGATCTCTCAAATATAGCTATTACACTACTGTCAATTTTGCACTAAATGATATTGCTAGATTAGTTTTTCTCTTCTGTGGTGTCAGGTCAGTCTTATCATTAAAAGTCATAATCTGGGTCATTTGGATTTATATATCTTTCTTGAAGCAGTGTATTACATAATTTTCTTGGCACTATAGGAGAAAGCAACTCAAACAAGCAAAGAAACATCAATATATACAAACTTCTCCAACTGGACTATGGGAACCTTGGGTTGTTAAAAATTTGGACATAGATACTTGCAAAATGCACCAATTGCCTAATTGTATGGCAAACTGAGCCACATCAATGTTATCTGAAAACAACTGTGTTATTATATTGTAGAATCCCTTAAAAATAAACAAATAATAATAATAATAAATAAAATAAAATAAAAGAAACATCAATATATGCTGCTGCCCAAAATGGGAGAATAAGTGACATACAATCTGCTAAACAGTATGTACAATTCACCACAAGGAATAGTTTCTTAAAACAGGGTACTCATTTCTTGCATCTGATTTAAGACATATTAATCTACAACTGCTGCAGCTGTGATTAAAAAAATGCCAAATCTCAATGACTGAAAATACAGGTGTTTCTTGAGCTTTGCTACACAAGTTTGGGTGTGGCTTCTTTGGGTTTGACAGGGGGAGGGGATTTCTTAGCTTCACTGGGTTACACTTGAGTCAGTTCCTTGGGCGTCCCTGTCTTAGCAGAAAGCCCACACTCAAGAATAGATTTGGCTAGCACCAATGAATAAAACCATATGATGACATTTAAAATGGCACTTTAAATATGGCGTATATTTCTTCCATTTTCAGGCTGAAGCAAACTATGAAGCTAAGCCAGAATCAGCTGGTGGGGAAATATATTCATCATGCAAACAGGCAGAGCAATAACCAATAGGGAATTGATGAATCCAAACAAGTTACATATTAATACAAATAAATTCACACAGAAACTAAGGTGGATTTTGTTTGTATTTAATACTTTATTGATATTGTGCAACGCATTCTACATAGATAAAATATTTTGTCTGCTTATATTGATTCTTATAAATTTTGTTGTTAATCAAAAATCAAACAAACTTGATGGTAAGTCCGTTTCTTTTTGTGTTTGTAACATTATCTTTCCATTTTGTTCTCAGTGTATTCCAGAATGGTTATTTAACATGCACTCACTGACATAGCACACACAGTTCAGGAACACAAGATGATTGTATCCTTTTTAAATTCCTCAATAAAACTGTCTTGTCATGTGTCACTTCATCATACTTGGAGGGAAGGACCTTTACCTACTGAAACATCTTGACATCCCAATACATGGAATTAATATTTTGATGATACTAACTTTTGACGACACAATTGGGAATAATCTGTGCATTTCAACTTTAAGTCTTCTTGAGTGTCTATAAATATAAAGATCCCATCAAAGCTCACTCAGACAACACAGAGACCTTATCTCAAAGCAAAGCAGAAAAACAAGTAAAAAGCATACTTCTTTTTGAAGCCTAGAATGGCATCTCATCTTCTCTCCCTATGCATCTATACTGAGAACCTCTGACCTTTGGGTTGTGTTCCACATTGACAAAATCTTATCATCACACCCACATGACACTGTATCTTCTGCTCTTTATTGTTTACAGAATAAGCACTGTTTTTATCATGAATATGACAATAAAAATCTCTCAACTCAATAGAAGTTCTTGACTTTATCATACTCTTATAGTGTAAAATAAAATTTTTATTGCATTTTTCCTGTTTAACTATTTAATGATTTCTACAAAAAGCAACAAATTTTACCTAGATTGTGTGCTGCAAAATCAGAGAGTTGGCATGTTAGTTAAATAAGAAACACAGAAGATTAGAAAGTGAGAAAAAAAAAATCTGCTATGGGGGGCCATGGCACTGGGCAGGATGAAATGATAAAAGTGAGAACTCTGTTCAGTCGGGAAAAAAGGGGAATTAACCTATTGTAAGAGGCACATTAAGGTTAATTTGACCTCATTAAGTCACACCTTGTATTCTAAGTATGTCACAGGCTGCTGTGCTTCAGGTACGCTGGATATTCAATGTAAAGGCCAATATACTGGTGTTAAAACCCATGTTCATGTTAGTAGTGTTCTACATTGTATGGTTGAATATCACTAAAATATATTAATATGAATATATTAATATTCATATTAATTCATCCTCTTATGATATAAACCCATAAGCCTTCATATCTATAGGATGAATCTTCTAATAGCAGAAACATAGGGAGGTTTATAAAAAGTATGTATTTTATACACAATTTATAATTTTCAAAATGAAAATTAGTGAGCTCACAATAGTGTTATTCAGCTTTTGTCACTCTGATAAAATACCAAAGAAAAACATACAAATAAATATGAAATAGGGTGTCAAATATTTTGAAAGCTAAAGAATGTTTCAAAATGGAAATTTTAACCAAATTCAGTGGCTATATATATATATATATATATATATACATAGGTTGAAAATTACATGCTAATTGGAAAAAAATGAGAATTGTTAACATTAGAGAAAGCTGAGAATCAGGAAATTTTTATAATGACATTAAAATTAAATGTTCAGAAGGATATTAACAAAAAATAATCGGCCAGAAAATTGAGACACATAGGTTGAAAAATATTTGATCCCTGTAGTACTGTGAAAAACTAGTATTTGCATTATAATTTTAATGTTAAAGTCAAAATAAATTGTACATATGCAAGATAAAGTACTATTAACTGTTAACTATAGGTATTATTAACTATAAAATGAGTTGAGATGATTAATAAAGTAAATGAAAAGAATAAAAATAAAAATAAAACTGGCTGGAGGAAAGATTAGAATGAAATTTGTACTAGCAAACAGGAATTTAAAATTAACATTGATATGTGGAGGTGTAAGTCCACAATGATTCTTCTAGGTATCTCTACCAATCTGTAAATGTGTTTGTCTGCCTGCTCGTCTTCCTGTCTGCTTGCCTATTTGCCTCATAAATCCATATGAGTTTTTCTAGTACCCCTAATTGGAACCTTACACATCAGGGATATATGCTTCTGTTTAGATTTACAGTAATATTTTTTATTGTTTTTGTTAGTTTTCATTGTTTAAATGTTTGTGAAGTCCTTTCACTGATAATGAGAATTCTTTTTTTTTTTAATTAATTTTTATTGATGGTTTGTGCATTTCATACATTTTTTCCAATTCAGTTCAGGCTTATTTCCCTTTCCCTCCCCCCCCCATCCCAGATCATGCATTCCGCCATAACTGTCCTGCATCTTTCTCTCAGTTTTTTTTTTTCATTTTTAGCTATAAGTGATAATCCATGAGTACAAGCATCCTTCATGCAAAACCTATCTGCAGGCTGTTGTGCCCAAACACCTACAGCCCCACCATCCAGTGGGGGGTGACAGGTTGTTTGTTCAATCAAGTTGATCAAATGAGTGTCCAGACTACATTGCTGTAGTTTCACCATTCACCCCAATCGCAGCCCTTACATTCTACCACGCCCCCTCTTCCGCAGGTTGTTCCCTAGGCTTAGAAAAGGGGCACAGGTGGATGAGAGGTAAAACAGTCCACTCTCTCTGGAGCTGTTGACTTGGACTCTGGTCAATTCTGGCTGTTTCCTTTCATGGGCTGACAGTTTGTCCAGGAATAACCTTTCGATCCTACTAATGAAGAACAAGCAATTAGATATATAGGTATTTAAGCAGCACTAATAGTTATGGTAGGTTACTTTAGCATAGACACATGTTTGGATATGTTAATCCATGAATTACAATTTTCCCCCCTGTTAAATATGACAGGGTCTTACTGTGGCTTATAACATCTCCTAACCTGTAGAGGATGTAAGCTTGTGGCATCAGCCATGGGTTATTTCTCCAAGGGGAGAGCCAATAGCCAATTAGATTTGGGATATACAGGCACATGGCTGCCTCTGCTGCACAGTATTTCCAGGCAGGTGAGGTNTCTCCTGGAATTGGAGTTTCAGACGGCTCTCGGCCGCCATGTGGGTGCTGGGGATCGAACCCGGGTCCTCTGCAAGAGCGGTCGGCGCTCTTAACCGCTAGGCCATCACTCCAGCCCCCGAAACACTCTTGATGTGGGTCCACAGTTAGCACTTTCACCTTCTATGGGTCACGTGCTTAAAAAATTGACTTCCTCTTTGGACACATAGCAAATATCAATAGCTCCTTAACGAAGGGTGAATCTCTGTGCACACCTCTCATATGCATGTTGTCCTGGCTTGAACTTTTGTAAGTATTGTGCCTGCTGTCATAGTTACAGTGAGTTACTATGTGCAACTGTCCTGCTCACTGGAAAGCACTGCTTCCTGATAGTCAACCAACACATGCGGCTCTTATGTTTCTGCTGCTCTTTCATGAAGATCCTTGAGTTTTCAGGGAAAGATGTGATATAAATGTTTCATTTAGTCCTGAGCAATCCAAAGTCTATTATTCACTGCACATCAACCAGCTGTAGATCTGTGTATTAAGTGCTTTCCACCAAAAGAAGCTTTCCTGAGAGATGCAGAAATCCATATATATTGCATTTCTTAGGGAACCTGAAGAAAAAAAGAGTTAAACCAAGCACTTAAAAATAACAAAAACAAACTAATTTAAACAAGTTAAAATAAAGTTTCAGCATATTGATTTTTTTGTTTAGTCTGTATAAATTATTTTTTTAGTTCCTATGTGTTTTAAGATATTTTAGATTGCTCATAAATGGATAATACTCAGATTGCAATTTGTAATGTTCTTACGTTTTTAGCATAATTTTTAGTGTAACCCTGGTTTTCTGTGACACCTGAGAAATTATTTTCAAGGGAAAATAATGGACAAGATGTAATTACAGTCACACCTGGAAGACATATGTTCTAATTATCTAGGTATATGGATGAAGTAAGACTGTGGTACATGGTATCAGAACAGATTTTAAATAGTCTCCTTTGTTTGTTTTAGGAAGGTGAAATTCTATTTGCAGATATGAATTAAAGTCATCATATAAAACACGGATTTTTACCTTATTTTAATTGATATTCAGCACTGATAATACTCATATATATGTTAATTTCATTTAATTAAATATGATGTCTATAAAGATGACTTCATTCCATTTTTACTCGGATTTATATTTCAAGTTTTAAAAGGCTTTCTGGATTTCAATTTATTGTGAAAGGCCTAAATTATCTCTAATAAATCACCACATTTAAGGGCTGATATTTCTAACCACAATAACTCACATACACTATATATATTTTATGGTTGCTCTGTTTTCACATCTCTAAAATGTCACATCTTAGCTATTCTCTTTAATATTTCCAAACTAATGAAGACTTCATGATAGGTCACGCACTCTGCACTGACTAATGAAAGGACTGCTTTAGAAGATTTGGTTTGTTCTCAAATTTAGCCTTCAGTCACAGTTGCTGTACTAATCAAACTAATTTGACTATGGGTCATTATTATCAATATTTACATTTTACTTTTTCTGTTTTAATCAACTATTTTTATATATTAATCACTACAATAACTCTTTTTCTGAAGCGGAGTCTCACTGTAGCTCTTGCAGAGGACCCGGGTTTGATCCCCAGCACCCACATGGTGGCTAAGAACTGTCTGTAACTCCAATTCCAGGAGAACTCCAGTTCCAGGAGAATCCGAGACCCTCTTCTGACCTCTGCGGCATTGTACGACAAGGGTGCACAAACCTACATGCAGACAGTACATTCATACACATACAAAAATAAATAAAATTTTAAAAAACGCACCAGTAAAAGATTCCAAATAATACTTCATCCCTAAACCAAATCAAACATTCAAAATGTTTATCCATAGCCAATGATACTAATTTGTACACCTACAATCTGGTTTAAAAAGCAGATTTCTTGTCATGTTTTCTCACAAAATCAAAATATGTACCTATAGTCAGTGAGTGAGTATGAGAAATATGGGGAAAATTTGCCATGACAAAAACTATCTTTTCATCAAATGGCATGCAATGTATTGCATTAGGTCCATGAAGAAGCATAAAGAAGCATCATGTTAAAATTGTTTTTTCAATGTTCAGAAAAGCAAAATAAAATATTGAAAAACACTAATTGACAGTGCTATAATGCATGACAAATTCTGCTTTTAACACTGCAAAGGATGGAGAGATATTAAGTCCTGAATGTTCCTCACATGATTATCTCTCTCTGGGCAACTTCCTGGAAGCCTCTCCCCAAACATTGTCTCCTGTGATGTAACTCAATCCTGATTACAATTCACTTCCTGACCCAGAGTCCAGCATAAATGAATGGCCCTGAAATGGTGAAACCCATACTGCATCTGCCCTTGCCAGTATGATCCCGTTGTAATACCAGACTCTTTCCTTCTCCTGGAAGGGAGAAGCATTAAAATCATAAGTCTTTAAGGGCAGTTGTTCAATACCAGATCTTGGGTCTCAAGGGGATACCCACCTCCTCTATCTCCTGGCCACAGGATGTATAGTCTCAGGTAGACCCTTTGTAATAATACACCTCCTTATTCTGTAGAGGTTAGCGTCTTTCTCTCTTTACTCACTTCATATTTCCTTCACTAAAGATATCTCAATGCCCATTACACCTTTTGGAATTTATCTGCAGGGTAGGCATTGTAAACAAACTTTGCATGTTCTCTTCATGCTTTGGGTGCATGTCATAACCTTAAAACATTTGAATGTTACATAGAAGTCAGGACTCTCCCTCAATAAGTATTTCCAAATGAATTTTCATAATTTATCTAGATAATACATAGTTTAGGGCCTCACAAAAGTGTTGCAATACCTTCAGTGAATTCAGTTGTTGCTATATGATTCTCATGGCTGCAAGACTGTTCCATTTCACTAGTATTTTTCTGCCTTATCTGTACAGTCACTGCTTTTCCTTCAAGATATTTTATACAGAACAATTTTGACAATAAGTACATATTCATAGAATATTTAAATTTTAGTTTATATATATTCACTCACATATAGATTGTTGTATAGCTTTTTCATTGTTATTTAATGGTTTTATTACTTACATGAATACTCATATTAAAATAGATTTGGACTGAGGTATATCTTGCAGCTGAGCTGACATGGTTACCCAGTACAGCATGTTGTTATGAGTTGCAATGAATTTAATTTTCTGTCTTACAACAGCGTATTTCACACACACTATATTATTTTGCATTTAAAAAACTTGAGTCACTCTTGTGTTGAAATAAAAACTTTAATATTTTGAAAGATGATAGTTAATAATTTCTTGTAGAACATATTTATGATACTCTTGTTTGCATGGCATCTGAGAGAGAACAAAAATACACCTAAACTATATGAATTCATATTATTGATTGAAGTTTGAATAAAATGATCAGTTTCATTTTAGGAGTATTTCTTTCCCTTTTTTTTCTGGTCTTTTTGAGACAGGTTCTCCCTGGAGCTCTAGGGTGTCCTGAAACTAACTATGAAGACCAGGCTGGCCTTGAACTCACAAAGATCCGCCTGCCTCTGCCTCCCAAGTGCTAGGATTAAAGGCGTGCGCCACCATGCCCAGCTCTTTCCCTTATTTTTATTAGCTCTTCTGACCATGAAAATCTTGCCTTTCATACTTCTTCATAACATTTCTTTTGTGATTAATACTCTTACATTAGTCTTATGGAGATGTCACAGAAAAATGCCATAAATTCCACAATACACAGAATAAATGTGTGTCCTTGCTGCTTGGAAGCCAGAAGTATAAGAATCTCATGTCAGCACGTAGATTTCCTCAGAAGACAATCAAGAAAAAAGTTACTTTATACATCTATCCTTAATTTTTTTAAGTATTTATGAATTTAATCTGCATATATGTGTGCTTGTGCCCTGAAGCTGGAGCTATAGAAACTTTTCACTTACCCCATGTGTGGGGGAGAGCAGAATCTCCATCCTCTACAAGAGAAATAACCACTCTTGACTACTGAACATCTCTGCAACCCTTTCTACGGATTTTATATGGTCACTTTTTTCCTTGTGCTTCCACATTATCTTCTGTACATTAAAGTCTCTGTTTCCCTATGTTCATCAACCAACCCTGACTCTTACAATCTTTCTTTTTCTGTCTTCTGAAATGGCTCCTGAGCTACGAGTCAGTGAGGTTTAATATAGGAGTTCTACTGAAGGACATACTCTGCAGTCTTTTACTCTACAAAACTTAGTCCTTCAACTGACTAATGGATAATCAGAATGAAGTACATTGGTAAAGATGAAATTTAGCATGTCAGTTTCCAGTTCCATCCATTTACCTGCAAATTTCATGACGCCATCTTTCTTTACCACTGCATAGAACTCAAATGTGTAAATATACCATATTTACATTATCCACTTATCTGTTGATGGACACTTATGTTGCTTCCACCTCTTTACTGTTGTGAACAAAGCAGCAAAAAAAAAAAAAAATGGATGCACCAGTATCTTTGCAATAGGAAGATTCCTTTGAGTATACACTCAGGAGTGGTAAGACTGAGTCAAATGATAAGTTCACTTTTATTCTTTTAAAGGTTCTCCACACAGAACCCTTAAAAGACTCAAAATGAGCCTACCACCTGACCCAGACATACCACTCCTGGGTATATATCCACAAGACTCATCCTACAGCAAAGATACATGCACATCTATGTTTATTGCACCTCTCTTCACAATAACCAAGAGCTGGAGCCAACCCAAGTGGATAACAAAAATTTGGTACATATACACAATGGAATTCTATGCAGCAGTAAGAAAAATGACATCATGAACTTTGCAGGTAAATGGATGGAACTAGAAGCCATTATGCTAAGTGAAGTAAAACACCGCCCCCCCCCCAAAAAAAAAACAAACAAATAGGGAATGGTTCCTCCCAATTGAAAAGCAATCTGAGTAACATTACTATTATATATCTTTCTATCTGAAAGCAACTGTGATTTTATAATGTGAATCTCTTAATGAACCCTAGAATTAACTTACTACTTACTTTCAGACATGGTATTTAGTGTATATGGGTGGAAGGTATATATTCATATTTTAGAGTGATATAAAATTAAAGGGAAAATGTGAATGCTTAAACATATATTGGAGTTAGCACACAGTTTATTCCTGGAGGACCTAAATCTGGTACATATATGATGTTTATATAGGAACATTTTGGAGCAATAAAATTGGGAGGGAATGACAACAACATAAGGATTGGGTCAAAGAATGGACAAATATAGTTAAATTCTGCCCCAAACAAAAAACCTTTGCAGAGAAAAACTTTTAAAAGACTGAGAGAAAGATGCAGGACATGTATGGGAGGACCCATGATCTGAGGTGGGGTGGGGGAAAGGGAAAGGAGACTATGTCTAAATTGAATAGAAAAATGGTGTCTGAAATACACAAAACATCAACAAAAGTATTATAATTTTTAAAAAAGATACAGCTGCTAGCCAGGCATGGTGGTGCACGCCTTTAATCCTAGCACTTGGGAGGCAGAGGCAGGCAGATCTTTGTGAGTTCAAGGCCAGCCTGGTCTACAGAGTGAGTTCTAGGCCAGCTGGGGCTACAGGGAGACCCTGTCTTGAATAGACCAAAAAAAAAAAAAAAAGAAAAAGAAAAGAAAAAAGAAAAGATACAGCTGCTTTGACTGTCTGATACTGTGTGGGCAAAACAAAAACTTGCCTTTTGACTAGCTCTTAGGAAGCAGCTTTGTTGTCATAATACACAAAGGCATAGTGGAAGAAATTTTGTAAATTTTTACATAAAATTCCTAAATGTGTACATAATTTTAATTAAACTATTATGCATCTATTTTAAAAAATAATTATCCACACTGCTTTCCATAGAGGTCCCACAAGTTTATAATCGCACCCCAGCAGCGAATGTGCTTTCCCCTTTTCCCATAACCTTTCCAGCATTTTGAATCATTTGTTTTCTTGATCATAGCCAGTCTTACTGGGGTAAGATTAAATATTAAGGTGGTTTTTAACTTACATTTCCTTAATTGCTAACAATTTTGAATACATTTTAACATGTTTCTTAGCCATCTTCTATTGAGAAGTCTCTGTTCAGGTCTTTAGCCCATATTTAAATTGGGTCATTTGTTTTCTTGGCCTTTTTTGTTGAATAATTTATATACTTTGGATGTTACATCTTTGTTATATGTGTTATTGGTGGAGATTTACTCCCACTCTGTGGTTTTTCTCGTCATTTCTTTGATTCTCATTTTTTTTTGTACAGAAGCTTTTTAATTTAATTAGGTCCCACTCATTGATTGTTGACCTTATTCCTTATTTCCTGCCCAACTGCTGCCTGATTTATAAATTATTTTCCTCCACCTATATCTAGCAAGCTACTGCCAATATGTTCCTCTAACATTTTCAGAGTTTCATGTTTTACATTGAGGTCTTTGATCCATTAAGATTTAACTTGTGTAAAAGTCAGATGTAGGGGTTTAATTTCCTTCTTCTACAGAAAGTGATCGGGTTGCCAGCACCATTTTCTGAAGGTACTGTTTTTCCTCTCTTGAGTCTTTTGGCCCCTTTCTCAAATATCAGGTGGCTGAAATTGTGTGTATTCAAGTTTGTGTATTCAATTTAGTCTCATTGATCTACGGATCTTTTTTTTTTTTTGGGGGGGGGGCAGTACCATGCTGTTTTTATGACTACAGCTCTGTAATATAGTTTGAAATCTGGCATAGTAATCCCTGCATTGCTCAGGGTTGCTTTGGCTATCTGGGGACTTTTGTGTTTTCATATGAATTTCAGGATTTTTATTCTAATTCTGTGAAAAAAACATCACAGCACATAACAAAAATATGCAGAACATTATAAGGGAATTAACAAGGAAATACATTAAAACCTATACTCTGTTAAATTTCAAAACCTAAAAGAAATGGATGAATATCAGAAATCATCAAAGCTTAACCAAGAAGAGACTGACAACTTAAACAGATCCACGACATACAAGAAAATTGAATCAGTGATACATAACATTCCTTCTAAATAAAAGCCCAAGATTTTTCTACCAGACATTTAAAGAGGACGTTCAACCATTATTACTCAAGTTATTCAAATGGATTGAAACAGCAGGAAATTCCTAAATTCTTTCTTTGAAGCCATAATGACTCTCATACCCAAACCAGGCAAAGATATAGATCAAAACAAAACAAAACAAAACAAAAAACCACAAAACTATAGAGCCCTATGTTTAATTATTTTAGATGCAAAAATTCTCAACAAAATGAGTTCAAACTGCATATGGGCACACATCAAAAATGTCAACCATCATGGTAAAGTCAGATTTATTCCAGAAATGCTGAGATGGTTCAACATATGTAAGTCAATAAACATTATAAATAATTTAAATGAACTCAGTAAGGCTGGCTAGGATCAAGAAAACAAATGATACCAAACACTGGAGAGCTTGTGGGGAAAGGGGAACACTCAACCACTGCTGGTGGGAATGTGAACTCGTACCACCTGACTCAGCCATACCACTAAGAGAAGAACCAACCCAAGTGTCCTTCAACCAATGAGTGGATAGAAAAAAAATATGTGGTACATCTACACAATGGTGTTCTATGCAGCGGTAAAGAAAGATGACATCATAAAATTTGGAGGTAAGTGGATGGAACTAGATTTTATGTTAAGTGAAGAAACACAGTACTTTAAAAACAAAAGACAATTGGTATCCCTGATCTGTTGATGCTAGCACCAAGTGCCTAGTTGTGGGGCAGACTGAGCAACCTTGATGTTGTATTCCTTGTGATATGAAGACAACTGTGCTCTTGTATTGTGAGTCTCTACATAGATTCTGGAACTAGCCTACCATTTATTTTCAGACTTTGGATTTTTGGTATATGATGGTGGATATGTATGCATATTTGGCACTAGTGTGGAATTAAAACTGAAAAATATGAATCAAGAAATATGATATGGAAATAACGTAGTTTGTTTTCAGAATATACAATTTTAATATACTTAACACCCATACCAATTTGGCTGAGGGACCTAAGGGATAACTTTGTTCCTTTCTCTCAGAGGTCAACTAAGTCCCAGGGGACTATACATGGGGGCATCTCTTGAAATGTCCTGTAAATGTGGGTCACAATTCTTCCTGTGTAGAGAGGTAGGTCTTAGAGATCCACTAATGGGACTTCAGCCAGTGTCCAGTTTATAAAAAGGAAAGTCTGCTTATGGTTCAAAAAGGGAAGCCCGGACTTAGTAAGAAACAAAAAGGAAAAAAAAAAAAAAGATAGAGCAATGTTGTTTGGCCTGTCTTCAATTCTTACTGGCAAGTGCATCTACTCTGAGGTGGCCACTGCTTTTGCCATTCTTCAAAGACATGACAGCTTTTTAACCCCTCAATATGGACTGAAGACTCATGTCTCTCCAAGAATTCCCAAACCTTCAATGAAAGATGGGGACTAATGAGATACCCAGCTTGCAGACTGAGCAGCTCCTGGGATTTCAGCCTTGTCAGAGTATAGACTGCCATTGTTGGACTACTCAGGCTGTACCTGGGTCAGTACATGAAGATGAAGACAAGACGCATGTTTACTGGACTTCATTTGGGTGACCATGGGAGGGAAAGACCCCATGGAAGAACAAGATTGATGGTTGTTTGGGCTTGTCAAGGAGGAACCTTCGAACACTTCCTTAAGGAAAACTTGACATCTTTTAGCAAAAAAAGAAAAAGAAAATCCTCCAATTCAGATGATGTATGTATGTATGTATGTACGTACGTACGTACGTATGTATGTATGTATGTATGTATGTATACAGGTTTTATAGAATACAAGTTGGAGAGAACGAGAGCAACAGAACTGGAAAACAAAACAAAACAAAAACTCTGGAAAGACTCAGAAAAAGATGCAAGCCATATATGGCAGAGTGCAGGAACTCAGGTGGGATGGGGGGCATGGAAAGGGAAGTGGCTCTAAATTCGATTGAGAAATGATGTATGATGTATGGAAAAAGTTTAATAACAATAAAAATTTAGTTTCCTTACATCTATGGACTTTTCAATTGAAACACCCATACCTAAAAATGTAAAGTTAGCATCCACATATGGGAGAGAATGTGTGGTTTGTCTTTGTAGGTCAGGGTTCCCTCACTCAAGATGATTTTTTTTTTCAGTTGCTCCATTTGTATTTCATCATTTCATTTCCAGCAACTGACTAGTATTGCATAAAGTAAATATGCAATATTTTCATTATCCATTCAACAATTGATGGGCAACTATGTTTACTGGATTTCATGGCTACTGTGAATAGAGCTACAATGACGATAGATGAACATGTATCTCTTCCTATACAACAACTAAGAAATACTAAGAAAGAAGTGAGGGAAGCATCCATTCATGACAGCCTCAAAAATATCTTGGAATAAATCTAATCAAAGACTTGTATAATGAAATTTTAAGACACTGCTGAAAGAAACAAAAGGCTATCCCAGAAGGTTGAAAGACCTCTCATGGTCATTGATTAGGTAGGGTCAATATTGGCAAACCGATTATATTATCAAAAATAAACTACAGATTAAAAGCAATCCTCCTTTAAAATTACAACACAATCCTTTACAGAAATTGAAGAAACCTCAAATTCCATATTGAAATTAAAAAAAAAACACCCTGGAATATACCTACTATATGATTCACTCACATGCTTGGGACCCAAAGGACCTATATCCCAGTACAGACATACCTGTTCTTTAGAAGTTCTTATATGCCAACACTGTACATCATAAAAAGGTTCTGGACAAATTACAGGTAATATTTACAAGGTAAATAAGTATAGAAAATTATAGATTAATTATTGCTTTAATTGATGTTTATACATATTATATATTCTGGAAAATGTTATTGCAGTAATTTCTCTTAATATAAAACCAGTGTTTACTTTATATTGCAGCAGCTTCTAAGCTATTCACTTAAAATTTATTTCTTAGATTATAATAAGTCATTCTTCATTTTGTTTTTATTTTACTTTTTATATTATTCATGCATTTATACATCTATATAGAAAATTGTTAAATGGAAGAAAAATACAAATTTGCTTTAAGAACATATTATTGAAAGTATTTATTAATGAATTTC
>VZQC01000197.1:367247-521708 GCA_009823505.1 Rhizomys pruinosus | reverse complement strand
AAAACTGAGAGAAAGATGCAGGACAGTTATGGCAGAATGCATGATCTGGGATGGGGTGGGGGTGGGGGGGGGGAGGGAAAGGGAAATAAGCCTGAACTGAATTGGAAAAAATGTATGAAATGCACAAAGCATCAATAAAAATTAAAAAATAAAAATAAAGAAAAACCACATGGTCATCTAAATTGATGCAGAAAATCCTTTTGATAAAATTCATCATGCTTCTATGTATAAATTCCTTGAGGGAACTGGACTTGAGGGAACATTCTCAACATAATTAAAGCTATATGCCACAAACCCACTACATGGTGAAAAATTAGAAGCATTCCCCTTAAAGTCAGGAATCCCACAAGGCTTGAATTTCTTCCTAGAGCAATAAGAGAAAGAAATTAAAGGACTAATTATATAGAAGAGGTAAAACTATTTCTTTGCAGATGATATGATATTATACCTAAGGGATGCCAAAAAGACCACAAGAAAACTCCTAGAAATGATTAATGGTTTCAGTAAAGTGGCAGGTTACATAATTAATGTACAAAAATCTTGTACATTAATTGACTTTCTGTATGCCAATAACAGGCAATTGAAGGAGTACATGGAATCCCATTTAAAGTAGCCTCAAAAAATATAAAATATCTCAGACTAAACCTGACCAAAGACATTAAAGATCTCTACAATGAAAATTTCAAATCTTTGAAGAAGGAGATTGAGGAAGACACCAGAAGATGAAAGGAACTCCCATGCTTATGGATTGGTAGAATTAATATAGTAAAATGACCATCCTACCCAATGTAATATGTAGATTCAATACAATCCAAATAAATCCGTCTTAATAGCCTTTATACCCCTTCTCCACTGGCTTCCTCACATAACACTCACCCCACTGGAATTCATACATTCAGCCATTTGTGTTATGGCCTCTTGTTCTAAATTAATCTTCCTGGCCATGCCTCAGTGCATCTTCATCCACTGAGTCGAGTCAGCCTATCTGTTGCCTCACTTTAAGACCAGGTTTTAAGGAGTTCAAGGCCAGCCTGGTCTACAGAGTGAGTTCCAGTATAGCTGGGGCTACAGGGAGACCCTCTCTCGAAAAGACCAAAAAAATATACCAATAACATTGTCCAGCTATGAACCCTATTATCTCAAATACCAACCTCACAAGTACATTATGGTCACACATCCAATAGTGGCATTTATAGAGACCATTACAGACTCAGAGCTCTGATTAGATTTGAATCTTACTCTAGAAGTAAATCAATTTCTGTTACCATAATCCCAGTTAAAAATTCAAGGCAGTGGTCATAGTCTCTAAAAAGAGAGTTAATACCGTTGTTCAGATATTTGACTTAGTTTAAAAATGTCTGTATGTTTAGGGAGCTGGGCCTGGTGGCACATGCCTTTAATACCAGCACTCAGAGGCAGAGGCAGGCGGGTCTTTGTGAGTTCCAGGACAGCTGGGGCTACAGGGAGACCCTGTCTCGAAAAGACCAAAAAAAAAAAAAAAAAAAAAAGAAGAGTCTGTATATTTATGTTGCATCCATATATTAATATTATTCTAAGCCTTACAGAGAAAATTTTCCAGGGAGTAATTGTGAATACATATTCTCACATCTATTCAAGGTACTGGGAATAAATGATGGTGCACAGTTCCATCTTGAACAAGAAATGTATACCATCCATTCTCAGATAAAGGGAGAATTGCGTAAAAGAAGCCAGAAAGAATTTAAGAGCTGTGTGATTTGGAAAATTGTTACAAAATGCCATCTATTATGTCAGATGCAGTCATTGGAATCATGTACTGATAATAACTGAGAATAGCACTTTTGTTCTTGTAAAAGAATGGGCCTATCAACAGACAGCCATAAGTGAAGGAGGGACGCAAGTAAATCTGCCCCTGACTGTTGAAATGTTTGGTAGTGATAGAGCCAGGAAGAGGGGGAGTCAGAAACCTTTAATTGTGTAACTGTTGGTGAACAAACAATACTCCAGTTTATAATTCCAAACCAGAGGTCACACACAAGGCTCTGATCAAATGAATACAAAACCAGAAGTCAAGAATCCAGTAAAGGAGATAATAGAGATGAGACTAGTAAAATAAGAACAGATGTAGATTACAAAAGTGGGGAAGAGACTATTCAGAATGCAGTGCATAACTGTATGATACTATCAAAGTACCCAATGAAAAATATAGAACTAGGGCTGGAGAGATGGCCTAGTAGTTAAGAGCGCTGACTGCTCTTGCAGAGGATCTGGGTTCGATCCCCAGCACCCACATGGCGGCTGAGAACCATCTTTAACTCCAGTTCCAGGGGAATCCGACACCCTCTTCTGACCTCCGAGGCATTGCACGACATGGGTGCACAGATCTGCATGCAGACAGTATATTCACACACATAAAGAATAAATAAATTTTAAAAAAGAAAAAAAAATACAGAGCTGACACATTTTTAAATACTGTAAAATTTTAAGAAGTCTCAGTAGTTTATGTGGCCCATAAAGTACTGGGTTATTTTCTAACATCTCAAAATAAGTTTTCTATCATTTTCTCTCAAATGAAAATATTGTATCCATAGCATTTTATCCATGTATCTTCTGAAGTGTCTTTGTGTCTTATTATTTAGTATTTCTTTATGCATTTTATATCCACAACTAATTTACATTTCCTTTGGAGGACAACCATCATACTTGACTGATGCCTATTTGTTCATGTCACCCAACACAGTGCCTTAAATCTTATTGATAGATAAAACAATCTATTAAATCAAGGTATCAGTTTTTCTCCTGGTAGGCAATAATTTAACTCAAACTTGGCAGATTAAATGATCCCATTTGTTATCTCAAAGTTCTGTAGGTCAGAAATTATACATTTCTAACAGATTCTCAATTGCGGTTTACCAACCTGAGATAAGGTTGCTGGCAGACCTAACGACTGAATGTTTTTCAGAATATTAATTTGCTATTCAGGTGGTCGGCATAATTCATCTGTGGAAGGTTAGATGGCTGAGTTTCTTTCTTCTTTTTCTGATGAAGGCACCATGAGCTATATTGGCTACATTCTCTGCAACATTATGCCTATTTTCTTCAAGTGAGACACTGCATGTCAATATTCCAC
Organism: Rhizomys pruinosus; assembly: GCA_009823505.1. Classification (NCBI taxonomy): domain Eukaryota; kingdom Metazoa; phylum Chordata; class Mammalia; order Rodentia; family Spalacidae; genus Rhizomys; species Rhizomys pruinosus. Next base: position 518,599 of record VZQC01000197.1, on the reverse strand, counting down.
ATGTTTTGAATATGCCTTTCTCATTCTATTAACTGAAAAGGAAAGCTGCTTTTGAAAAGTTTGTCTAAGCAATGAAACACACACACACACACACACACACACACACACACACACACACATTTTAATAAGGATGAGAGGCACTGAATTACTCCCTGAAGTTAACCAGGACATGTTTACAACTTCAGCTGTACAGAGAACACATTTGTCACAGTGCTTAGATTAGTGTACTAGTGAAAAGTTATGGAATTGGAAACTTGGTACACATTTTCAAAGAACTATGTCTTATTCCATATATTTAAAAGACTTCAATCGGGCTGGAGAGATGGCCTAGCGGTTAAGAGCGCCGACCGCTCTTGCAGAGGACCCGGGTTCGATCCCCAGCACCCACATGGCGGCCGAGAACCGTCTGAAACTCCAATTCCAGGAGAACTCCAGTTCCAGGGGAATCCGACACCCTCTTCTGACCTCCGCGGCATTGCACGACATGGGTGCACAAACTTGCATGCAGACAGTACATTCATACACATACGGAAATAAATAAAATTAATTAAACAAAAAGACTTCAATCATTAAGCATTACATTAAAAGTCATTTCCTGCAACTGTATCTTTTAGGGTAATGCCTATGTTTTCTTCTACAGTTTCTTTGTTTCACTTTAAGGTCCTTGATTCATTTAGAGATGTCTTTTGTTCCAGGTTCATATGTTTCTAATTTTATACTTTTACAGGAGGAGAGTCAATTTTTCTAACAGCATTGTTTGAAAATGCTGTCTTTCCTCCACTGTATGTTCTTGGCACACTTGTCAAATATCAGGTGGCTGTAATTGGATGAATTCTAAAAAAAAAAAAAAAAAAAAGAGAGGAGAGAGAGAGAGAGAGAATTGTAAAGTTATACTTCTTTTACCTACATGCAACTTTATGTTAAAATGTGAATCTTAAATGTGCTTTGGAATTAACCTATAGTTTATTTTTCAGTTTTTGTACTTTGATTTTGTGCAGAGAGTATAATGCATATTTTTGAATTTAATAAAAATAAAAGAGAACAAAAAAAAAGAGAGAAAAACTGACCAAACAGTAAACTTATGCATCGAAAAGGTTATAAAAGACTGAGAAAAAGATGTAAGATAGGACTTAATGTGTATGACAGAATCCATGAACTCTGGTGGGGGGGTCGGAGGGGGAATGAGGGGTAGGCAGGTGATGGGGAATGAGTCTAAATTTGATTAAGAATGTATAAAATGTGCTCAATAAAAAATTAAGTTAAAAAATAATAAAATTAAATATTTAATATATTTAATATATATTTTATTTTTTTTTTTTTCTTTTTGAGAGGGTCTTCACTACTGTTGTCCAGGCTGCCCTAACTTTTATCACCAAGATGACTGACTGCCATGCTTCTGCCTCCCAAGTGCTAGGATTAAGCGTGCGCCACCATGCCTGGCAAATAAAGCTTTTTTAATAATTGAAATGAGTTTAAAAAACTAAACTTTTCTTAGAAATAGAATGACAACATATGATAAGTGAAATATTAATTATATTATTGATTAATTATGATTATTATGCTTTTCTATTTATTTTTACAGCATGTGGTACTCTGAAATTGAAAGATATTTTCTCGTTGATTTTCATCATTGATGACATTTTAAAATGTACAACTTTAGGAAGGCAATTCCATCATACACTTTGAGTACTCTAAAATGTTTAGCAAACAGTATCTTATTACTCCACATTAACCAATTTGTTAGTAAAATAAAACATTTTAGTTATAGACATAAATTTGCTATGCTTTATATTTATGAGAACAAAGTGAGAAAAGCATCAAAAGATTTGGAGTAGCATAAGACATTTTAATTATAGAAAGTCATTTTTAATTAAATATTTTTTAATTTTTTTAAATTTTATTTATTTTCATATGTGTATGAATGTACTGTCTGCTTGTAGTTTGTGCACCCGTGTTGTGCAATGCCTCGGAGGTCAAAGAGAGGTGTTGGAATTCCCTGGAACTGGAGTTAGGTTCCAGGCGCGGGTCCTCTGCAAGAGCAGTGGCGTTCTCTTAACCACTAGCCATCTTTCTAGCCCATAGAAAGTATTATTAAGCAAGGTCCCAGGAGCTGGTTCTGTTTGCCTGTAGGACTCTGTCTGTAAGATCCTGCACCTGTTTCCCCTAGCGCGCAATCACTTATATAGAGATATAGTCTTATATATATATGTTTGAAAGTTTGTACATTTCATACATTTCTCAATCCAGTTTAAGCTCATTCCCCTTTCCATGGTCCCCACCCTATGCAAATTCAACCATTCTACTATAGATCTTGCATTTTCCCACTCTTTTAAAAGTTTTTCTATGCAAAACTTGTGCCCCAAACAATAAACCACTGCTGCAATCTTTCTACCCCCCCTCTTCCACAATGGTCTCTGAGACCTGGGTGGGTGAAATTTAATATAGGAGCCCTGCCTGTCAGAGGTCACAAAATCTCTAGATTCTTATTCTCTAAACTTTCACCATTTTTTCCCTTTTGTGTATTGTCAACATGCACAAGACCTATGCAAACTCAAACAGACAAAAACCCAGCATAGAACTTTAGAAATGGGTGGGCTGACATGATCTTAACAAAAGAACTAATGTTAGCTCATTACTGTTTTGTGAGGAAGAGCTGATCTTCTTAAAAGGAGTGGCTCTGGAAAGGCAGACTAGGCCTCAGTGGACAAACTTTCACTGAGGAAAATCTGAGAGCACTAACTTGACTTTATAATCCTTAACATGAATGAATGAATGAATGAATGAATGAATGAATGAATGAATGAATGCAATCCAGTGTGGAGGGGGGCTATGGCAGGGTACCAGTGGAGAAGGAAATATAAAGATAGTTATGATGTTTTGGGGGAATGGTTTCCCTCATTTGTGGATGCTACCAACAAATCCCTCGTTGAAAGGCAAGCTGAGCAATGTTATAGTTATATTGCTTTTTATCTGAAAGCAACTGTGCTTTCAGATAAAATAGGACCCAAAATTAACTTACCACTTAAGTTCAGACATTGTAATTACCAAACACAGGTGGAAGGTATGTATTCATATTTTAGAGTAATATAAAATTAAAGGGAAAAAGTGAACTCCTAAGCATATTTTGGAGTTAACATATAGTTTATTCCCAGAGGGCATAATTCTGGTGTATATATATGATGTTTATATAGGCATATTTTGGAACAATACAAATGGGAGGGAACAACAACAACATAAGGACTTGGTCAAAGAGCTGATTAATACAGTTAAATTCTGCCCAAAACAATAAGCCTCTGCAGAGAAAAACTTTTAAAAGACTGAGATAAAGATGCAGGACATGTATGGCAAAATGCACGAACTGGGGTGGGGCAGAGAAAGGGAGGTACGTTTAAATTGAACTGAATAAAGATGTATGAAATACACAAAACATTAATAAAAGTATTTTATTAAAAAATGGTTAAGATGTTTGGTATTAAATACACAAAAATTCAATAAAAATTTACAAATAAAAAATTAATAAAGTTATAGTGTACCCCAATTAAAACAAATTCACAAAAAAGAAAGTCATTATTGAACAAAAATGTTATATATTAATTTATTTGATTATTCTATGTGTACGTTTGATATTATAACAGAAACTATTTTTAAACATGATTTTCATAAGTCTGAGTAATATTTAAATATTATGTTTTTATCTTAGTTGCATTGTATAAATTTTACTTCAGGGAAAATTAATTAACTAAAATATTTATTATAATTAACATTTCTTAGCTCTTATATAATTTGAGACTTAATTTTTCATAAACAATATTTGTAACTATAACTATAGATATACAGAGGATAAAAACATAGTAATTATTTTTTTAGACATAGTTATTATAAATGGGAACAATAATAGTGTGGTTAATAACATACAAAACAAAGTGATCAGTAAATGTTGCAGAAAATTTCCTTCCAAGGAGGAAATGCAGGAGCATGCCTGGGCTCCACTGGGCTTGGCTCCACTTAGACTGGATCCTAGATCCGACTCTCCCTCCCTGCCACCAAGGTCCTAGGGAAAAATCAAGAAAATCACTCCAAACTGTAGTTTAAGGGAGAATAGCAAGTTTAATGAACTTTCTTAAAGAGCAAAGGTTTAAAGAGTCATTACAAGATCCTTCATATTCATCTCATGATTAATATACCTAATTGGAACATATATAAAACAGCACTGTGATGTTTAATAAGATATTTAAAAATGCAACCAATATTTCAAAACATCTCTAACGAAGTTGCTTTTTCATTCCATTAATTGATTAAAAAGACAGTACAAAGGTGATATTAATTTCAGTTGTCAAACTGATTTGAATAAGAAAGGTTAAGAGTCAGAGAAATAACATTTTCCCCATGTGCCTGTGTACATTTTCTGGAAAGGATCAGCATTTGAATCAGTCCACTCTTGCAGTGTATTTTCCCCAACATTGCTCAGTAGTACCTGTCTATTAAGAAGGTCTGAGTAAAACAAAAGCAGAGGAAGTGTGAATATGTTCTCTGCATGAATAGTTACATGCATCTTATTTTTCCACAGATCTAAGCACTAGTAGTGGTCCAGGTTTCTGACCTGTAAATACATGCTAGCTCCTTGGTTCTGAGACTGCTGGGCTTGATCTGAGAAAACATGATTCAATTATCTAGGCGTGCAGCTTAAAATCATAAGACTTATATCCCCAAAGATTCATAAGCAAATCAACCGTTATGAAATGTTCCATATATCTATAGGATATTCCGTTTCTTTTTTTAAGTTTTTTTTTTTTAATTTATTTCTGTATGTGTATGAATATACTGTTTGCATGTAGGTTTGTGCACCCGTGTCGTGCAATGCCGCAGAGGTCAGAAGAGGGCGTCGGATTCCCCTGGAACTGGAATTCTCCTGGAATTGGAGTTTCAGACAGTTCTCAGCCGCCATGTGGGTGCTGGGGATCGAACCCGGGCCCTCTGTAAGAGCGGTCGGCGCTCTTAACCACTAGGCCATCTCTCCAGCCCCAGGATATTCCATTTCTAACTGCGTCTATATGTCCATCAATGTCTTTACTTCTACCATCTCTGACTCTTTGTCTCTACCTCTATCTCTAACTCTACCATGTATATCTATCTGTATCTTTGTCTATATATCGCTGTCTACATCTCCATCTCTATTCTTCCTCGGTCATCTCCCTCTTCATCTCACCTTTGTTCCAGCTTTGTATCTATCACCTCTTTTTAAATGTCTTATTTGTTATTTTTTATTTTATGTATGTCTGTAAGTACACCTGTGTCCTGCAATGCCTGCAGTGCACAGAACATGGTGCCAGAAGCCTGAGAGCTGGAGTTATGGACAGTTGTTAGCTGTCAAATGGGTACTGGGAGCTCAATCCAATTACTCTGGAAGAACAGCCAGTCCTCTTAACCCCTAAGCCATCTCTCCATCCCCCTTCCCTCCCTCTTTATCTTTATTCCATCTATCCCTCTAATTTTATTTCTGTCTAGAATCTTAGATAATATAATAATATATTGCCTTGCACTATTAACATTTTGAGTATGTCTCACAACTAATTTTATATTGCATTAAAATTTCTTGTGTCCAGCAAACAATAAATTTTACATTTTCTAATATTTCATGTATACTATACTGAAAATCTTACTACATGATCTAAACTGTCAAATTTTTCTCTTTCTTATATGCAAAACATGTTGATTTGTTATCCAGGGTTAAATAAAATTCTTCTTATTTATAATACTTTGGCTATTAAATTACTTTCTGTAATTGTGCTGATTCATATTTTTTTGTTTGAATTTTTCTTTAAAATTAAAATGTTAGCATTCAAAACAAATATATTTATATTGCTGGACAATGTAATCTACATAATGTTGATGAGAATTTGGCAATAAACCCATCATGTGATTTTCTGTCCTCAAAGCAGAGCTGTGATCAGCAGATGCTATTTGTCACCCTGTGAATATATTTATCAGAAACCATGATAATTTTAATTACTGAAAGTCATAATAGGAAAAAATAATATCCATTTGATTTCATTCTAATTTTTCTCAAGGAGTGGCCTAGATTTTTTTCTAGGTAGGAATAAAAGCAACCTTAATTCCTTAAGAGTAAATCATGAGTGAAAGTTACTAAAGCATCTTTTCTAGCAAATTGAAAAAAATGGTCTATCGATATAAATGAAACACGTAGTGAAATTGTACATTTAATTGTGTATCAATATAAATAAAACAAGAAGCAAAATTGTAGGTATAATGATAGGACTATTAACTTAAATCCATTACTTAACAAACAAGGTAACTGAGGTAGATAACTAAAATAAGAACTCATAACCTACAATTGACAACCTCAGACTATTCTTGTCCTAGATAAAAGCAATGATTTGGGATTAAATGTCTAAATTCAGGTATTAAATTCTGAGGTTTTCTTCTGGATTTGCCTGTTTTTGACTTCCTGCTGTGGACAGCTATTTAATATCTTACAGCTTCCATTTCTTCAACTCTGATATCATTAATTATCTATTTCATGTGATTGTAGTTATAAAAATAGTGCACAGATAAGCATTTAATTTGCTTAAGGTATCATTCTATGTATAGCATCAATGCACTTTTTAAAATTAATGTCTTGTTTTCAAATATGTGAATTAAACTATATTGATTATTTCTCACTGTGCTGATGGTGCCTGTCTATAGTATCAGCACAGGGAAGTCAAAAATGATATTTCAACTTCAAGAATTGCCTGAACTCTGTAGTAAGAAACTGACTGAATAATAAAAGTAATGGCAAGATCAGATATCATTTGGAGATATGTTTATTGAGTGGTATAGATACATCAGAGGTTCAATGTCCTAATAAAGTATGGTAGATATAATATCCAATAAACTAAAACAAAAAACTCACTACTAAGTGCTGAATAGTAAGCTTTATATTTATGAATGAAGTTAGAAATAATAACACCAAAATATTTTATAGTTCAGTCTATAAAAGTAGAAATACAACTGTTTTTAATAGTGAATATATTACATGAATATTCCATAATAAAGCTTAACTCAATCACTAATGATGTTCAGTCCTTTTGAAAAACCAAAATGAATGTTTATCAAAATATCAAGGGAAAAATTGAGGGGAGTTAAAAATTTTTTTGAATAACAATACCATGTGATCACTCTCCAGTAAAATATATAAAGGCCTCTGATTACTGTTCAGACATAATGCAAATAATTATGATTAACATGAAAAAATACACTATTTGTCCTGCCAAAGTTTTATTTAATTAGAATAAAGACTGAAAACTGTATTTCACTGAATTATTCAGCATAATTAACTTTGTTTATTTTTATTTAATTTTGTGAATTTCACACTGTACATTTTGAATGTATATAGACTTTTTCCATTATCCATACTTCCTTATAGCCTTCCCCACTGGATTTCATACATTCTGTCATAAATATCAAAGTTTATCCATCCTTGCTTCCTTGAGTCCATCCATTAGAGCCTCATCAACCTAGTTTTGATTTGTTTCTTTGTTCATTTGTATTTTGATGAGAATTTTCCATCTATTTATCAGTGATCAGGGCCTATAGTTTACATTTTTGTGGTTTTGGTATTTAGACAAAAAATAAAAGGAGTTTGGGAGTTCTCCCTTTATTTCTATCTTTTTGAATAATTTAATTAGTATTCATTGTAGATCTTTGAAAATCTGAAAAATTTATAATGTGAATCTATCTAAGCCTTGATAGCTTAATATCTATCTAGGTATATTTTAGTAACAAAGTTTTTGTACTATGGTTTGATTTTCTTTTATAAAATATTTTATTGAAGTTTTGTCCATTTCATATATCATTTCTCATTCCAATTTGGACTCATTTCCCTTTCCACATTCCCCACCCCACAGGAGTTCATGCATTCTGCCATACATTTCTTATATCTTTTCCTGAGTCTTTTTAAACTTTTTCAAACCAGAGTGTTATTGTTTGTGGGAGAACTTTACTGTTTCAGTTGGTACTTTGTCCCACTTCTTTTGTTGTTCCCTCCAATTTATACTGCATATATATATATATATATATATATATCACCCCTCTATAACCATTATGTCATTTGAACATAAACTGTATGCTTTTTCCAACTCATATTTCAGAATTCACCTTTTTCCCCTTTAATTTTATATTACTCTAAAATAAAATATGCATACATACCTTCCACCCATATACAAAAATTATAATGTCTGAAAATAAGTGATAGGCTAATCCTAGAACCTGTGAATGTATTCACATTATAAGAGCACAGTTGATTTTAGATAAAGAGAAATATAACATTAATGTTGTTCAGTTTGCCTTACAACTAGGTACTTGGTGCTAGCATCCACAAATGAGGGATACCATACTTCATTTGTTTTTCTGGGAGTGTGTTACTTCACTTAGCATAATATGTTCAAGTTCCATCCATTTACCTGAAAAGTTCATAATGTCATCTTTCTTTTTTTTTATTTATTTTTATTGATGCTTTGTGTATTTCATACATCATTTTCCAATTCAGTTCAGGCATATATCCCCTTCCCTCCCCCCCCCACCCCTACCCATCGCAGATCGTGCATTCTGCCCTAAGTTTTCTGCATCTTTCTCTGCTTTTTTGTTTTGTTTTGTTTTCATTTTTTTAACAATAAGTGATAATTTGTGAGTACAAGCATCCTTCATGTAAAACCAATTTGCAAGCAGTTGTGCCCAAACCCACACAGCTCATGGGTCCCACCATCCAGCAGGGGGGGCTTGTATGTTCAATCAAGTTGATCAAATGAGTGTCCAGTCTATATTGTTGTAGTTTCACCATTCACCCCAATCGCAGCCCTTACATTCTACCACGCCCCCTCTTCCGCAGGTTGTTCCCTAGGCTTAGAAAAGGGGCACAGGTGGATGAGAGGTAAAACAGTCCTTAAAAACTAAGAAGGATAGATGAGAATCCTTCTTAGTTTTTTAAGTAGTTTATATACTCTGGAAGTTAATGCGCTCTCAGATGCATCAGCGGTGGAGGTTTTCTACCACTCTGTGGGTTTCTACTTCACTTCCATGATTGTTTCTTTCCTGTACAGAAAGGCTTTTGAGTTCAATCAGGTCCCATTTGTCAATTATTGACCTTATTTCCTGTGCATCTGCTGTCTGATTTTCTTATTTGTTATGAATCTGTTTAAACAGTTGATCTCTTCTTGGTTTAATTTTGGTGATTCAATCAAATTGAAAAATTAATCCAATTATTTTAGGTTTCCTAATTTAATATAGTGTAGGTTTTTAAAATATCCAAATGTTTTGGATCTTGGTGTCTCTTGTGATGTTTCTCCTTTGTTTCTGATTTAGCTGATTTGTATTTGTTCTTTCTTTCTTTAGTTGATCTGGGCTGTAAATCTGTTCTACCTTGTTTATCTTTCCAAAGCAACAGTTCTTAGCCCCATTGGCTATTTGTACTCTTTTCTTTGTTCTTTTTTTTTTTTTCATGAAGTTTTGTTCTGATTTTTATTACTTACTTCCTGCTGCTGGGTTTGGGTTCAGTTTGTTCTGATTTCCAGATTTTTTTTTTTTTTGCCAGGTTCTTCTACAGCCCCAGCTAGCCTGGAACTCATTACATAGACCAGGATGGCCTTGATCTCCCAGAGATTCTCCTGTCTCTCCATCCTTCATGCTGGTATTAAAGGCATGTGTCACCAGCATGACATGCTTGCTAGATTCTTGAGTTGTACCTTTCACATATTATTTGGTGTAAATTCTGATTTTTGTATGTGATGATTAGAACTGCAAACCTGTCTCTAAGAACTGCTTTTAATGTGGCCCAGAGGTTTTGTTGCATAGTATTATTATTTTCATTACTTTTTAGGAATACTTTACTTCCTTATTGATTTCTTATTTAATCAGTTAATCAACGAAGGGATTTTATTTGTTTAATTTTAATGAGTTCTTGCAGTTACTAAAGCTTCTTTTTCTATTCATTTTAAACTTTATTACGTTGTGCTTCAATAGAATACAATGAATTATTTCAATGTTTTTGTTTGTTGACATTCATTTTCCCCCCAAATATGATATAGTTTAGAGAAACTTCAATGGCCTTCTGAGTAGATTATATAATGTGTTGCTTCGGTTGAATATTCTGTAAATGTTTATCAGGGCCATTCGATATGTGATGTCATTTATTTCATGCATTTCTAAGCCTGGCTTGGTGGCAAACGCCTTTAATCCTGGCACTTGGGAGGCAGAGGCAGGCGGATCATTGTGAGTTCAAGTCCAGCCTGGTCTACAAGAGTTCCAGCACAGCTGGGGCTACAGGGAGACCCTGTCTCGAAAAGGTAAAAAAAAAAAAAATCATGCACTTCTTTGCTTAGTATTCTTCTAGTTGAACACTCTATCAGAGAGAGCTGTAAATTGAAGTGCTCTTCTATTAATGAGTTGGTGTTAATCTATGAGTAGAAGTCCAGTAGTACTGTTTGGATAAAATTGTGTGTACCAAAGTTTGGTATACATATTTTCCTGATTGTAATATATTCTTGGTCATTTGTTCCCTTGGGCAGAATTAAGTAAATTTATCTGTTAAATTGATGTTTACTTGAAATCTATTTTGACAAATAGTATAATCATAATTGCTGCTTATTTCTTAGTACTATTTGTTTGGCATGTTTTATCCATCCTTTAAGCCTAAGGTAGTGCTTTTCCTTGAAAGAAGATGAGTTTCTTATAGACAACAAGAAGTTTAATTTTGCTTCTTAATCAACTTTGGTCTGTGTCTTTTTTATGTGGAGTTGAGGCTATTGAAATTTAAAATTATTATTGAAAGATTCCTGTACTCACTGTTTAGGTTTTTTTTTTTTTTTTTTTTTTTTTATTTTTTTTATTTGAAGGGACCAGCTGTTACAGGCCAGTGAGTTCGGAGCCCTCCAGAGAGTGCAAGGTTCAAAAGGTCTATGCCCAAATCCAGATGATGGGAAAAAAGAGGGCAGGTTCTCACATAGAGAAGATATAAACCAGGGGCTGGAGAGGATTATAGATGTGGCTGCTCCCAAAGCACTGCAAGTTCACCTAAAATCTGTAGTAAGGAAAATCCTTTCCTGTCCTCTTCTTATGCCATTATACATGGACCAACTACTTAGATTTTACTGGTTTCATAATATATAACGATAAACATATCAATTTATCCAACACTTTTCTTGTATGAAAATAATTACATGTTTTAGTAGGCTATATCCTTTGATATTAAGACTGAAATAACTTGATTTGAGTTTGAAAAATATTTATTATTTAAGAGTTGTTACTATCTAGGCAAATTGTCTTTCTCATCTATAAAAAAGACCAATAAAAGTTACAAAACTCAAGGTCTATGATACTTATTTCATATGGGGTATGATTACTGATAATAATATGCTATTATTATTATTATTATTATTATTTATCAGTAAGTCTATTTGAAGTCACTATTACCTACATACTATACCTACTCAGACATAAAGGGATTTAATGATTGCCTACCAGGCATGGATTTGCCCATTCCCACTCAGTCAAATGATTTTAGTGGGATTGTCTTCTTAAAAGTTCAGCAATGAAGCATAATGGGGTTAATACAACTCTACAAGTACAAGATTTTGTCAGCTATTTCTTGATCCAGTTAGAATCAGGCAGGTGTGTCTTGTGATTGTCAGAAGAATTGCATTGTCTGAAAAGCAGAATTACATAGTTCTATGAGAACTTAAACTCAAAGACAGTTGATATAATATACCACGATACTGCTTTCTTTCTTCCTAGTTTCCTCCCATAACACATGTGTCTTTCTTTTTGTTCACAGATCAGTTAATTTTATTGATTGTGAAAATATTTATCATACCTCATACAGTATTCATTTGAAATCCACAGGGAATGTTGTTCTCCACAGGTACAGTAATTCTCACATGCTGAGAGTATTTCATGAAATGGCACAGTGTTTGCCTGTAACTTTTGCACATCAGTCTGTAAATGTATTTGCTTAAAGTAGATTATAGGTTGTTTCTAATACTTATCGTAATGTAAATACAATGTAAGTAATTGTTGTAATGTGTGGGGGAAACTATTTTGTATAATATTTTCTGAAGAGAGACATAGGGGGAGGGAAAACACTGACAGAATAAATGAATTCCTGACTAAATGTTTTATTCTTGCTTTATTTCTTATTTTTAATGGTAAAATCACATAACGAGCTTTTTCCTGCCCTACTCTCAAAGCATAATTCTAAATAGTGGGATCACTATGAATATCTAAAAACCATGACCAAGTTACATGAGAAGTTAAATTAGTGTATATATAACATGATCTTCTCTTGTAATTAACTCATATTCGGGACAAAAGCAATAAGATGTTACAGAACAATCTTAATCAAATTTCATCAGTATAATGGAAATTATGATAATTTAAAAATTAATTGAATAAGACAGTCTCTGATTTGAATGTCACAGATTTGAAGAAATAGGTAATACAGGCATAAGCTTAGTACATAAGATGATTGAAAAGGCAGGAACTACGGTGACAGGTGAGGTCAAAAGCATTTTGAAGCAATTCCATGAATATTGTGAATTATATAATGCAGAGCTCAAAAATAAGGATAGTGGCAAATCATTCTTAGAAAAAAATCTAAAATGGATTCATGTTTTCTTTGTTGTGTTCAGAGATTTCATAAGGTGTATTCAAATGCAGAGATCCATGATTGATTGTAAGCAATTACATTTATTAGAAAGAAGGATAGACTTGAAGTAGAGGTTTTAGGTTTCTAGAACATAGAAAGTGGAATGCCACTGTAACAGCAAAAATGAGTGTATACAAAGAGAAAGGAGACAAGAAAATAACCACCCAGAACATTCCACATTGCTTCAGGAAGATTGTGGCACTGAGGAAGGAGACAAAGAAAACCTGAGAACTAGAAGGATACAGAAACCAAAGAGAGAAATGGGATACTTTATAAAATCTGGAAAAATCTTATTTAGTGAGTGAAGTAGAAATAACAGTGTTTCCAGTGTAGTTGTCAGTCAAAGCTCAATTCCTTGTTGGGACTTCAATGACAATTTCAAGAGTAAGCAATTCTGTGTGTGAAAGAGAGTGACAAAGGGGCTAGGATTTGTTCCCTAAATTGAAGTTTGCTAACCTGAAATGGAATGTGATAAATCAATCCTCTAAAGGACACAAGAAAGTAAGAGTGTGTTTTAAAATTTAAAAAGTTATGCCAATATATTAAAGCATTTTGTGGATCATATGCTAGATAGATTAATTAGAATTAGATATTAAACTTATTTAATTGTGAAATATTTAATCCTGTGTAGAAAAATATCAGTCCTATTCAGTGGCTACAGAGAATTACGAAGCAGAAGAAAGGAAGTCAGAAAGCCTCATCAAGTGTTTCCTAATTTGTCTTTGAAAAATGCCACAAGCTCTTTTGCTAAGACTGAACAGCTTTAATTTATATAATGCATGCATAGGGATATTATCTTTTTGTTACTTTTTATGGAGCATTTATATATCTCATGCAATGGATTCTACTCTAACTTAGTACCTCCATGCCCCAAATCCCCATCAGAACTCTAACACTACATTATCCAAGCTAAGCCCTATCTAGTCAATCTCTTAAACCCAGATGTTCTTATGTGCAAATTTATCCACTGGACATGTCTAAAAACCTTAGGTAAGGCATACTCTTCCTCACCCAGGAGTATTCAGTCTTCTGTAGTTCTCATTCCAGGGTCAATCTCCTACCCATTTATTTTGTTCCATTCTGAGACCTTGTCTGAGTTGACATAGGTCCCATGCCTGATGAGAGTGCCACACATTCACATGTGAGAACTTCTAAACTTCTGTAAGCCACTGTTTTTCTGTGTTCATGCACTATCCCTGGCTCTTAAAATTTTTTTCACCCCTCTCTGCAATGATCCCTGAGACTTGGGTGGGTGAAGTTAAATCTAAAGGTCCTATCCAGGGATTCACTATCTGGAAGATCCCATTCTTTGAAACTTGGCAAGTTGTGGCCTTCTGTTTTCATCACACTCTTTGTGTAAGGAAGCTTTCAGTGAGAATTGAAGGATGCACTTACTGTTTTCTGTCTGCCTATCATTCTGAGATGTCCCAAGTTTTCAGTGTAGAGGTTCAATTGTAGGTGTCTCTTGAAGGGTTGTGTGAAGAGAAGCTTCTTTGATGAGTAGTCTAAGGTCTGTAAATATGAGGTTCCATATTTAGCATATGATAAGGAATTTCATTTTTCTGGACATATGACAGTAATAGTATTTTCTCTAGGATCAATATCCACTCCAGCCCTGTGCATTTGGCTGAGTTTACAGTGCTCTCATGAGTTCACTCCCATTGAGAGGGTTCCAAGTCCAATAAATAGCTGTTGATTATCCTCTAGATAACAGGGCAACTACTGCACAGATAGAGATAGTTTGCTATGTGACTCATTATTGTTATTAGGATTTAGGACTCAGTTGAAAATCATTGATTTTCACACTTATCAGCGTGCATGTTATCTAGCATTATGAGCACTAAACTTCAGGTAGATGTCTTCCAAGTCAGTCCTTGCTCCATTACTCCAAGTCCTATCCCTGAAGCATATCCTGTCCTGTGCAGTAGGGTCTTGTTTTCTATTACTGGATATTATTTTAATAATATAAATTATGTTTGTATTAATCAATATATTGTTGATTTATGTTTATAAATAATATAGCAGAATTTGATGTATATGATAAAGGTTCTACTATTCATCAATAATTCCTTCTATCCCCTGAAAAATAATATTCTTTGGCCAATGCAAGGAGCAGGCTTTTCTTTCTTTTTTGTCTCATCAAATCAAACTATTGAACTACAGCAGTTAGCTCACAGACTTTAAGTTCAGAAGAAAGTGGGTTACTTTGAATTACTGATGCTTCCAACTTTTATTCAGTCTTTGGGAGATAAGGAAATAATGTCAAATAAAACTTTTTACAATCCTGTTGTGCTTCCTCTATCTTCTAAGAGGAGCCTCCTGTCAGCCTTTGATCCAACTTCACTAAAATTGGCAGTAATTCATCTGTCGTAGAATGGTTGTTTCAAAAGCAATTCTGTAATTGCAAACCAGCTGGTAGACTACAAGAGACCAACAAAAATATCTTAAAAGGTTATTTTCAAAACTATTACTTGAGAAATCACATTCATTTCCCTCAAAATTTGAAGTATTTTGCACATAAAATATGCCCAAAATTACCTAATTAAAATGGAAAAGAAAAATTTTTCCTTGCAATTTACCTTTAAGCAAAAGCATATTTTTATAAAAACCGTACAGCTATATTTTCTCTAGTGCATTTTCCTAACAAAATGTATGCCACATTCAATAATCCTTTCACTTCTAAATCAATTGGGGACCTCTAATAGTACTTAGATCTTTGTTATTGTTAGAGAAAGTAGTAGTCTGGTGACAATGGGGTCAAGAAAAGCAGTATTCTAATGGAAATATGACTATCTATACAGAAAGTAAAAAAGGTACATGAGGCTAACTCCCCTCAAAATAGAATAAAAATTTTAAATTATTTAGTTATATTTCATTATTTTAAAGATGTTAATATATTGTAATATTTCTCATTTCATTATTAGATTATATGACATGACATTTCAGAGAATCATTGAGGTGTTATGGCTTATTTATACAAATATGTATTATATAAATATGTTATGATGGATTCTGCCAATCACCATGTAATTTAAATTTTAATTTCAGGCTTGTTCAAGTCATACTTATTTTTTTCTTATTGGAAGTTCAATCCACAATGTAAAAGCATTTTAGTAAATCGTATGGCTTTCACCTGAGAAAGCAGGAAGTATGATAAGATAAAATTTAGAGCTATGGTGCTGTTTCCCAAAGTTGGTTGAGTTTTTCTGCTTAGCTTTTAAAGATTTTAGGATTTCAATGCAATGTAGTACATTGCTGGGAAATTTCAGAGCCTAATGCACAACTAGGTCACATCTGAAACAATGGTACCTCCTGTATCCTCTAAACGTAATTTCTTTTTTTATTTATTTATTTATTTTTATTGATGCTTTGTGTATTTCATACATCATTTTCCAATTCAGTTCAGGCATATATCCCCTTCCCTTCCCCCCCACCCCACCCCTACCCATCGCAGATCGTGCATTCTGCCATAAGTTTTCTGCATCTTTCTCTGCTTTTTTGTTTTGTTTTGTTTTCATTTTTTTTAACAATAGGTGATAATTTGTGAGTACAAGCATCCTTCATGTAAAACCAATTTGCAAGCAGTTGTGCCCAGACCCACACAGCTCATGGGTCCCACCATCCAGCAGGGGGGGGCTTGTATGTTCAATCAAGTTGATCAAATGAGAAACGTAATTTCTTTTGTTATTCTAAATATGTATCCTTACATTTACAGACAGTTATACATGCCACCACTAATAAAGAAGCTTCTTTTTTTTTTTTCGGTCTTTTCAAGACAGGGTCTCCCTGTAGCCCCAGCTGTCCTGGAACTCACTTTGTAGACCAGGCTGGCCTTGAACTTACAAAGATCCACCTGCCTCTGCCTCCCAGGTGCTAGGATTAAAGGTGTGCGCCACCAAGCCCGGCCGAAGCTTCTTTTGTGCAACATTTGGAGATTATCACAATGGTCACAAACAGAGAATAAGTGTCTGTGAGATACTCAGTCTTAAATGGCACAGTGTTAATGGAACCTGTACAGTTAAGGGTCATGGAACATAGGGGAACAGTGGATAAAGAGAATACAAATGTACTCCTGCCTCTCATCAGTGAAACTTCCTCCTCTAACAGAGGATGATTCACAAAGAAGGCCACAACTGGCCAATTTGTAAAGAGTAAGAGACAGCAGAGTATATGTCCTTGGATAGGCCTCCTTTACTAAACACCACAGGAACAGGGCTCAGGGATCCATTGCAGAATATGGGGAAGAAAGGCTGTAAGAGCCAGGGATTTTTCATGACCATAAGAAAACTCTGCATTTATGGGAACTTGTTCATATTAAATACATCAATGCTGACAGCATGCACAAGACCAATCCAAACTCAATCAGACAATACATCATGGAACTTGTGAAATGGGCAGCAGGCCTCAACCTTAGCTGAAGAACTATTCGCAGTTGATCTCAGCTCAATGAAGTAGAAAGTCTTCTTTAAGGCAGTAATGCTAGATAGGCTCCAATGGATAAATTCACACTAACAGACATCTAAGTACACAAACTTTACTTGATAAGCCTTAACATACATGACAGAATTCCAGGAATTTTGTGGGCAGTCTATAGAGGGTATAGATAGGGAAGGTGACTGTGCTGGACAGCTTTAGTGTCAACTTGATATGCCTGGGTTGAGGGAGCCTCAATTGGGGACTTGGATCCATTGGACTGGCCTGTGGCCACTCTGTGGAATATTGTCTTGATTGTTGAGCAGTGTGGGAGGGCCCAGCCCACTGTAGGTGGTGCCACCTTGGGCATGTGGTTGTATACCTTATAAGAGGGCAGGATAGGTATGAGCCAGGGGAGCAAGCCAGTGGGCAGCCTCCCTCCATGGCCTGTGCTTCAGCTCCTGCCTCCAGGTTCCTGCCCTGAGTTCCTGCCTTGGGCTCCCTGAGTGATGAACTGTGACCCAGAAGATATGAGCTGAATAAACCCTTTCCTCCCTAAGTTGGTGTCAGTCAGAATGTTTTGTCACAGCAATGGAAGACAAACTAGAACAGTGACTAAACATGATTAAGATGTTTTGTATGAAATGCACAAGAATTCAGTAAATACCCTTTAATGTAGAGTCTTCCAAATATGTACATATACATATATAAAATTTTTAGAATTAGTTACACTATAAGAGGGGAATAGTGCTCCTACTAAACCCAACAGGCCCAGTGCCTAAATCAGATCTCAAAATTGAAGTTGTTGGCTAGGTTCTTTAGTAGAGCCTCCAAATATACCAGACATTACCATTGCTCTTGGTTGCCCTCTAGAACTTAAGATCCCATTGCTGAAGACAATTCATATTTGAGTCATAGAACATGGAGAAATAAAGCTAGTATTTCTTCCTTGAAGCTTCATCCCAACTGAATAGTTTTCATAGTGTTGGAAAGTGGTGTGCATGTTATTGGATAAAAGCAATCCTCAGGCCTACACAGCTATGAACCCCACAAGTTACAATTAAGACTGACCTAGCAATATGTGGTGCACTGGTATAACAGTAACAGAAATAACTAACAACTATCTGATTGGATTTAAGGCCCACTCACGAAGATGAAGTTCATATTTAATGCTGTTACCTAGGCCAAGAATGTATGGTTAGATAGATAATGGGCCCAAAGGAAGATACTATTATTATTCTGCCAAATTGTCATAACATTAAACAGACTTCACTTGCTTATTGTTATTATTCACATAGATTTATGCATCTATCAATTTTCATCAGAGAGAAAATTTTTCTCTGCAGACAATCAACATACAGATAAACAGCTTGTTAATAAACACAGAATAACAGTGCAAAGTTTCTAAATGATACACCTATGTTATACCCCTCCACAAAGGCTCATGAGTATAAGGGAGGATAGGATGCTCAACTAGGAGTGCAGCTTCATGTCTGCCTTAGGAGGTTGTTTAATTGTGTGAAGCTGGATAGGTTGACAACCTACCCATAGATTGCTTTAATTTTTATGGACTTAATTTTGATTGATTTAAGAAATTTGGCACTTGTGAATTGAAAACGATTGGCTTGCTGGGTGTGGTGGCACACATTTTTAATCCCAGTACCAGGAGGCAGAGGAAAGTGGATCTTTGTGAGTTGGAGGCCAGCCTGGTCTACATAGATATCAAAACGAGAATGTACAGTTGGAGGAGTAGGAAGATGGGATACAATTTTAAAGGAAATGGGGGATTAAATATGATGAAGATATTTCATATGAAATTCTCAAAGAGTAAATAAAATATAATTTGAATAAAATTGTTTTTTGATCTGAGGAATTGAGAATGCTTCTAAATATTTTGCCCCTAAATTCTGCCTAGTTATGTAGCATCTCCATTTGGAACAAAAAGGAAATCTAGTGTCTATAATGTCAATAAATATTTTCCATGCTGATTTATTTAATGGAATATCCCTTCAATAGCTGCTCAAGTTTTTCTACATTTATAAGTGAATAAATTACCTCTTGTTTTAAAGTAATCGTGGCAACTTGTAGTTAGGTATTTACTGTGGTAGCCTGCTCTTTGCAGTGTTCTTGATCATTAGCTGCTCTTTGGTTATGCATGTGTGTGAGGGAACAGAAGAGTTTTGCTGGTTTCTTTTGTCCAATAAAATTTTGGTTGATTTTCCAGCTGGGATCCCCTGGGTAGGATTTCATCAAATTTAAGTAAAAGTTGCCTTCTTTCACCAAATAGAAGTGAGAAGATGCTCTGTCCCAGGATTCTATTTTTTAGATTATTTCTTAGCCAACACTTCTTCATTTCCCTGGATCACAGTGCAATTAGCATACTTTCCTTCTGTTTATATTCTTACATTAAATAGTTTTATTGATAACAGAACATTATCTGTGTGTCCTTTATACTGACTGGATATTTAAAGTTCTAGGACATGAGCTTGTCCTCTAGGTAACTCATGAATCAATTTGATGTTCTATCTATGCCTAGATTTATTAACTACCAGATGTCTGTGTAGTTAGAAACCCATAATTCTACATATCCTGTGGTTTATAATTCCTTTTGATCAATCAGCTATGATTAGTAGTCAAAGATATTGAATTAATAACATAATTATCTAAACACGCTAATAGTGACAAAGTGATGTTGCTAATATTTGTAATTCTAAAAGTAGTATACAAAAGTAAATTTGAACTAAGTTATGACAGCCTTTGAATTAAAATAATTAAATTTGTATAGTGTGTCTGGCACTAGGATGACTGCTTTACATAAATTACTATCATGAATAAAAAATATAATAAAATAATATTCAAAAATTAAGTATTAGAAAAATCACAAGAGTTATTTTTATTTAGAGAAATTGTATAATAATAATTTTGATATGATAGATAAATCTATTTTTTAATTATAAAGACACTGTACATAACAAAATTTAACTGAAAATCTGGACATATAATTTGGTGTTATAAATAACACATTAGTGAGAATAAAATATTGTAAAATAGTAAAGTATAATAATTTACAAAGAAATAGAGAAAACAAATCATATAAAGTTTTTATTTTGAAGGAAGCTGATTTTCTGTTTTAATGAATAATGATAGGTAAAATTTGCTTAAGTGTATATATACCTTAGAGAAAACTAAAGATAATGATTTTAAAGCATATCAGTGACATGTTGAAAAATATAAGAACAATTACATTGCATTATGTTTCATTTTTATGCTTTCAGTGTGATGACCTATAAAATGAAATTGTGTAAGGAAAGAATACAAATTTACATGTCACTTTAAATTAAAGAAGAAAAAATATTGAGAAAGCAAGTATTTGACACATTGTGTTCCAAAAGATTTAGTGGAAAGAGGACTGAAGGGAGTTGCATACATTATCCCAATATTGTACAACTTATTTATTAAAAATTAGAAAAGTATATGGTAGGGTAATATATGTCAGAGGATTATACAAAGGGAAAAAAAGCAAAAGGATGTAGATGGAAATATATTTTTTTTAATTTTTGGTTACCTTTTTTGTTAGAGTTATAGTTTTTATAACTTATTTTTTTTTCTAATTAAATTAGTTTTTATTGATGCTTTGTGCATTTCATACATTTTTTCCAATTCAGTTCAGGCTTATTTCCCTTTCCCTCCCCCCCCACCCCCACCCCATCCCAGATCATGCATTCTGCCATAACTGTCCTGCATCTTTCTCTCAGTTTTTTTTTTCATTTTTAGCTATAAGTGATAATCCATGAGTACAAGCATCCTTCATGCAAAACCTATCTGCAGGCGAGGCTGTTGTGCCCAAACACCTACAGCCCCACCATCCAGTGGGGGGTGACAGGTTGTTGTTCAATCAAGTTGATCAATGAGTGTCCAGACAAGTTGCTGTAGTTTCACCATTCACCCCAATCGCAGCCCTTACATTCTACCACGCCCCCTCTTCCGCAGGTTGTTCCCTAGGCTTAGAAAAGGGGCACAGGTGGATGAGAGTAGTGCTGCGTAAATACCATATATATCTAATTGCTTGTCTTCATTAGTAGGATCGAAAGGTTATTCCTGGACAAACTGTCAGCCATGAAAGGAAACAGCCAGAATTGACAGAGTCCAAGTCAACAGCTCCAGAGAGAGGTAGACTGTTTTTACCTCTTATAACTTATTTTTTATGTGTATGAATGTACTGTCTGCACGTAGGTTTGTGCACCCATGTTGTGAAATGCCTGGAGGTCAGAAGCGGGTGTCAGATTCCCCTGGAAATGGAGTTAAAGATGGTTCTCAGCTGCCTTGTGGGTGCTGGGAATAGAACCCAGGTCCTTGCAAGAGCAGTCGGCACTCTTAACCACTAGGCCATCTCTCTAGCGCCCCAGAGACTATCGGTTATTATGACATACATACAGCATTCTGATAATTTTTAAATTATGGACCATATAGATTTATAATGCTATAGATAAGATTTGTTATAAATAATTAATGAAAGAATTTAGAGATTTTTACAAGAACATGTTATCATGACAGAACTTTTTTTTTCTTTTACCAAAGTGTTCTGGACCTTATTCTTCTCACAGAGACACAGCGGAACATGTTTCTTTGTAAGAAATTCAGAAGCTGAGCCTGGTGGTGCACACACTTTAATCCTAGACTAGTGGGCAGAGGCCATGGATCTTTGTGAGTTCAAGGCCAGCCGTCAGTAGAGCAGTCCAGGACAGCTGGGCTACAGGGGGCCCTTGTTTCAAAAAAGACCAAAAAACAAAAACAAAACAAAACAAAAAGAAATTCAGAAAGTAATTGAAAAGATTCCACTTAACAAGACAGGTGTGTATTAAACAAAGTAGAGTTAAGAAAGTCAATAGGAAGAGCTATGAAACTTCATTAATGTTCTTCCCTCCGAACAGCAATAGACAATGGTCCTGAAACTCATTAACTGTATTGTCACTACTGGAGAAAGACAAGATTAGATATACATTCAGTATTCTGGAATCTCTTCTATTTGCTATANCAGTAAGACCCTGTCATATTTAACAGGGGGGAAAATTGTAATTCATGGATTAACATATCCAAACATGTGTCTATGCTAAAGTAACCTACCATAACTATTAGTGCTGCGTAAATACCTATATATCTAATTGCTTGTTCTTCATTAGTAGGATCGAAAGGTTATTCCTGGACAAACTGTCAGCCCATGAAAGGAAACAGCCAGAATTGACCAGAGTCCAAGTCAACAGCTCCAGAGAGAGTAGACTGTTTTACCTCTTATAACTTATTTTTTATGTGTATGAATGTACTGTCTGCACGTAGGTTTGTGCACCCATGTTGTGAAATGCCTCGGAGGTCAGAAGAGGGTGTCAGATTCCCCTGGAACTGGAGTTAAAGATGGTTCTCAGCTGCCATGTGGGTGCTGGGAATAGAACCCAGGTCCTCTGCAAGAGCAGTGGGCACTTTTAACCACTAGGCCATCTCTCTAGCGCCCCAAGAATTATAGGTTATTATAGACATACATACAGCATTTCTGAATAATTATTTAAATTATGGACCATATAGATTATATAATGCTAGATAAGATTTGTTATAAATAATTAATGAAAGAATTTAGAGATTTTTACAAGAACATGTTATCATGACAGAACTTTTTTTTTCTTTTACCAAAGTGTTCTGGACCTTATTCTTCTCACAGAGACACAGCGGAACATGTTTCTTTGTAAGAAATTCAGAAGCTGAGCCTGGTGGTGCACACCTTTAATCCTAGCACTAGTGAGGCAGAGGCAGATGGATCTTTGTGAGTTCAAGGCCAGTCTGGTCACCAGAGCAAGTTCCAGGACAGCTGGGCTACAGGGAGACCCTGTTTCAAAAAAAGACCAAAAACAAAACAAAACAAAACAAAAAAGAAATTCAGAAAGTAATTGAAAAGATTCCACTTAACAAGACAGGTGTGTATTAAACAAAGTAGAGTTAAGAAAGTCAATAGGAAGAGCTATGAAACTTCATTAATGTTCTTCCCTCCGAACAGCAATAGACAATGGTCCTGAAACTCATTAACTGTATTGTCACTACTGGAGAAAGACAAGATTAGATATACATTCAGTATTCTGGAATCTCTTCTATTTGCTATAGTAATTTTCTCTCCTAAAATGGTGGAATCATTTTTGTTATCTTACAAGCTTGAATTTCTAGAAGGCATTGAGGGTATTAAAAGTTGCCAGTATGTCGATGCTTTAGACAACACATGAAACCAGTTACAGGAAGCTGAGAGAAAAGTAATCACTTCTTTTCTGCACATCACTGAGATATTTAACAATGACTAGGGATCATACATAAACAAAGCTGTGGAACCTCATTTTCTTTTCTTATTGAAAAGCTAATCAATTATTAAACTACAACTAAACATCCATTAGAATGGTTCAAACCATAAATACCCTATATCAGAGAGTGATCAGCACAACAACCCACAATTACTAATCTGCAAGATGGTGCTGCAAATTAATGTCAAATAAAATTTAGACTTAACATATGACCTAGTGGTCGAACAGATACATATTGGACAAACTAATTTGAAGAATTATAAACTTTTGAAAAATCTTTATATGAATGTTTGTAAATACTTCATCATATTTAACAAACAATAAATATCAAAAAATCTTTCAGTACGTGAAAGGATAGAATCCAAAGGGAATACCTGCAGAATGTTTACATAATGGAACCAAGACAACAGCTCCAGAGAAAGTAGACTGTTTTGCTTCTCATCCACCTGTGCCCCTTTTCTAAGCCTAGGGAACAATCTGCAGAAGAGGGGGCGCAGTAGAATGTAAGGGCTGCGATTGGGGTGAATGTTGAAACTACAACAATATAGACTGGACACTCATTTGATCAACTTGATTGAACATACAAGCCCCCCCCCCCCCTGCTGGATGGTGGGACCCATGAGCTGTGTGGGTTTGGGAACAACTGCTCACAAATTGGTTTTACATGAATGATGCTTGTACTCACAAATTATCACTTATTGTTAAAAAAAATGAAAACAAAACAAAACAAAACAAACAAACAAAAAAAAACAGAGAAAGATGCAGAAAAGTTATGGCAGAATGCATGATCTGGGATGGGTAGGGGTGGGGTGGGGGGAAGGGAAGGGGATATATGCCTGAACTGAATTGGAAAATGATGTATGAAATACACAAAGCATCAATAAAAATTTTAAAAATGGAATTGTATCCCATGGTCAACATACAAGAATTGTTAATGAACTCTTAATGAACTGACTATTCATTTTACTAAATGAAAGATGAGGAACACAGTACAGGAGATAGACATCAATCATAAAACATGCATAGAAGACAATATTGGAGTGTAACTGGAAATGATGAGTGTCCTAGAAATGTTTAAAAGTCTCAGTAAAGTTTCAGGATACAAAATAAACCTAGAAAAATCAGTAGCCTTTCTTTACACCAACAATAAGCAACTGGAGAGGGAATATAATTCCTGATCACAACAGCCTCAAAAATAAAATAATAAAATAAAATAAAATAAAATAAAATAAAATACCTGAGAATAAAACTAACCAAAGATGCCAAAGAGCTATACAGCAAAAAATTTAAAACCCCGAAGTAGGAGATTGAAGATGACATCAAAAGATGGAAAGACCTCCCATTCTCATGGATTGGAAAAATTAATATAGTAAAAATGTCCATTCTACCCAAATTAATATACAGATTCAATGCAATCCCAAGCAAAATCCCCATGAGCTTTTTTACAGACTTGGGAAAAAAAATCCTTAAATTCATGTGGAAAAACAAATAAAAAGCCCAAATAGCTAATGCAACTCTGAGCAAAAGTGGAATACAGGAGGTATTACTTTATCAGACTTCAAGTTATATGACTGGGCTATTGTCATACAGACAGACTGGTACTGGCACAAAAACAGACCTGTTGACCAATGGAACAAAATTGAAGATCCAAACTTGAGCTCATATAACTTCAGCCACCTCATATTTGACAAAGGGGCCAAAAAGGCTCAATGGGGGAAAGATAGCATCTTCAGCAAATGGTGTTGGCAAAACTGGATCATCATTTGTAGAAGAATAAAATTAAACCCTACCTCTCACCCTGTACAAAAATAAACTCCAAGGTGATGAAAGAACTCAACCTGAAAACCGAAACCCTGAAGGTGACAGAAGAAAAAGTTGGAAGCGACCTACATGACACAAGCATAGGAAAAGACTTTCTAAATCAAACAGCAGCTACACAGTAAATAAGGACAACAGCTGAGAAGTGGGCCTCATCAAATTCAAAAGCTTCTGTACAGCAAAACAAACAATCAAGTAAGTGAAGAGAAAACCTACAGAGTGGGACTAAACCTTCACCAGTGATACATCTCAGAGAGGATTAACATCCAGAATATATAGACTACTTAAAAACAAGTAAGAAAACAAATGACCTACTCAAAAGATGGAGTAAAGAACTGAACAGAGACTTCACTAGTAAGGAAGTAAAGATGGCTGAGAAACATCTTAAAATGTGTTCAACATCATTAATAATTAAGGAAATGCAAATTAAATCCACTCTAAGTCATCATCTCACTCTAATAAGACTGGCTAAGATCAAGAAAACAAGACACCAAATGCTGGAGAGGTTGTGGGAAAGGGGAACACTCATCTACTGCTGGTGGGAATGTAAATTCATACAACCACTATGGAAAGCAGTGTGGAGAACCCTTAATAGGCTCAAAATGAGCCTACCACCTGACCCAGCCATACCACTCCTGGGTATATACCACAAGACTCATCCTACCACAAAGATACATGCATAGCTATGTTTATTGGAGCTCTCTTCACACTAGTGAAGATCTGGAACCAACCCAAATTCCCTTCAACTGATGAGTGGATAAAAAATGTGGTACATTGGGGCTAGATAGATAGCCTAGCAGTTAAGAACACCAACTGCTCTTGGAGAGGACTTGGGTTTGATCCCCAGCACCCACATGGCAGCTAAGAACCGTCTGTAACTCCAATTCCAGGAGAACTCCAATTCCAGGGGAATCTGAGACCCTCTTCTGACCTCCGTGGCATTGCATGACATGGGTGCACAAACCTACATGCAGACAGTACATTCATACACATACAATAATAAATTTAAAAAATTTTAAAAATTTAAATGTGCTACATGTACACAATGAAATTCTGTGCAGTGGAAAAGAAAGATGACATCATGAAATTTGCAGGTAAATGAATGGAACTTGAAGCCATTATGGTAAATGAAGAACTCAGTCCCAGAAAAAAAAAATAGGTGAATGGTTTCCCTTATTTGTGAATGCTAACACCAAATCCCCAGTTGGCCAGGAAACCAAGCAACTTTATTATTATATTTCTTTGTATCTGAAAGAAACTGTGCTGTTATATAATGTGAATCTCTTAATGGGCTCTAGAATTGACCTACCACTTATGTTCACCAGTGTAAATACCATATATGGGTAGAAGATATGTATTCATATTCTAGAGTAATATAAGATTAAAGGGAAAAATATGAACCCCAAAATATATTTTAGAACTATCATTATCATACAGGTTATTCACAGAGGTCATGGTTTTGTGGTTTTGATACATATGTGTTGTCTATATAAGTATAATTTGGAATAATACAGAAGGGAGGGATCAACAATAACATAAGGACTGGGTCAAAGAACTTACTGATACATTTAAATTCTGCTTAAAACATCAGGCCTCTGCAGAAAAAAAATTTCATTGGAAACGCTGAGAGAAAGATGCAAGACATGTATAGTGGAATGCATAAACTGAGGTGAGGGAGGAGCAGAGAGAGGGGAATGTATCCAAATTGGAATGAAAAATGATGTATGAAATATACAAAATGTCAGTAAAAAAAGAATTCTAATAGACCCTCAAAGAACTATAATCACTATGCTACAATCTGTTCTAAAACCCAGAATTTATTTTATTATTTTTATAATTGCTTAAATATTTCTTATTTTGGTATGTAGGTGCTTATTTCTCTACCTAATATATATATATATATATATTTGTGTTTTCATTATGTGCTATTTGTTTAATAATATGGCACATATGAAATTATATATTTTCTATTAAATCATTATTAGTTTACCTTAAATTGCTACATTTCAATCTCAAATGAATATGTAATTTTAATATCTTAAAAAATATTAAAATTTTGCAATTTTCAATACCACTTCTCTCCCACTCAATTTAATGTACTCTATTACACACACACACACACACACACACACACACACTCACACAGCCTATAGAGTCTGATTTATGTCCCCAGATGTCCTTCAGTGTGGGTCCACCCATTAGCCGTTAGGCCCACCACCCCTGTAAGACATTATCTCCTTCCCTTCCAGCAGCCATCATTTGCCAAAGAGACTTATTGTAACTTGTAAGTAAGTTCCCTGACTTTAACACCATTTTGTTTTAAAGCTTCATTTTTATACCATTTACATATAATGAAAGAAGCTTCTACATTTGTTTTTTACACTATTATATCAAAAAGTCTTTAATTTTAGTAATCTCTCCCCTTACCACCTCTTTTTTTTTTTTTACACTCCTATTGCCCCATGCCATTAAGATCATTCTATCCATTATTCCCTTCTCTCGTTTACATTACTGAATTCTGTCTTGCATCATAGGAGCCACTCCCCAAGTACTGTTAGTGGTTATCTCAATATATACAAGATAAAATTTAGTTACCCTAGAACAGGGTTCGGTGTAGACACCACAGGCTAACAAATGAAAAGCCCAATGCGAAGAATGGACTCCCTCTTTTTCTTTAAATAAAAATATTTTTTTATTTTTTAATAATAGGTAATAAGTAATGAATGCAAGCATCTTTCATGTAAAACCAGTTTGCAAGTAGGTATGCCCAAACTTATACAGCCGGAGGTCCCCACTGTCCAGCTGGAGGAGCTTATATGTACTATCATGTTGATCAAATTAGAGTCCAGTCTATATTCCTGTAGTTTCACAATTCACCCAAATTGCAGCCCTTACATTCTACCACGCCTGTCTTCCGCAGGTTGCTCCCTAGGCTTTAGAAAAGGGACACAAATGGGCGAGAAGCAAAGCAGTCTACTTTCTCTGGACTCCCTCTTTTTCAGTTTTTGAACAGAGACATCCAGTAGAGGTTTGAATGACAATGTCCCCCATAGCCTCCAAGCATTCATTCATTTTGGTCCCTGTTGTAGTATTGTTTTGGAAGGTTTTAGAAGGTGTGGCTGTGCTGGAGGAAGCTGGTCACTGGAGGTGAGGTTAGAGAGTTCAGTTTTTAAAGACTTGCCAGGACAACTGGGGCTACAGGGAGACCCTGTCTCAAAAAGACAAACAAACAAACAAACAAACAAACAACAACAACAAAACAAAGGAGAAGGCTTGCCAATCTCCAGTTATGCACTGCTTCCTGTACCTGCTTGAAGTTGTGAACCTCTGCTTCCTGTTCCTGTTTTGGCACCTCCTGCCACCATGCCTCCCTGCAATGATGGACTCTAATTCCCCTGGAACCATATGCTCAAATAACTCTACCTTTTATACGTTCCCTTGGTTATGATGGTTCCATCACAACAGAAAAGGGACTAATACCGATCACATAAATCCTCGAGCAATATTAAGTATTACCAGTGTATTTGGTATCTTACCAGAAATTTATAGAATTATCAATTCTTAAATAACTACATACCTGAATTTCAGAACAAACCAGGAGGAATCAAGCTGATTCTGATCTTGAAGTTACAGCTATGCTGATTAGTTTACACAGTATTAGAAGGTACTAAGCATGTTGCTAGGATTGAAAGGTAGTCATCAACTTCATCTTGGTAAAATGTTTCCCTTGGCTTAATATTGCCATAAATATTATGTAAGTAAACAAACCCTTCTAATTGGATTTAAGTTCTGCTTCTTAACAGGGAGTCCCTAACTTACACTGTTATCAAGGATGAGATCCTTTGACTAGACAAGTCACAGATTGTACTGGAGAACAAGCTATCATTCTGCTAACTAGACATAATAATAAAAATAATAATAATAACAATAATAATAATAGAGTCACATAGACCAGTACATCACTCAACTCTCACCAGAGAAGGCTTTCATTGCAGCAGATGATAATAAATGAAGATATTCATTCACAAATAATCAGTGTGCATAGAATAAGGGACTGCAGAGTACTCAGCCCTAAGTGAGGAATCTAGATCCTATTGATAAGTGCAGGCAGTGGAAAAAATGACTAGGCAGTTTAGGTCAAAGACTCCAAAAGAGTAATGCCAAGTTTTACTCCAGGCTGAGAATGGGAAAAAAAATTGAATCTGCCAGGAAACTTGTCCCTACCTGAGGCTAAAGATGCCACAGCTATCCAATTCCAATATGTCTCTGACAATACCAGAGGCTAAAGATGTCAGTAAGGGGTCTGGGTTTTATCATATCCACATGATGAAGACATGATCAGAATGACCTGGTACTTGTGACTAGGATGTAGAGAGACCTGGACACCTGGCATGCGAACTTGACTGACTATCTCATCTCCCACCTCCCCTCTCTCTCCACTAAATCCTTACTAACTACTGGAAATGAGACTCAGTGGTATGCCATTTCTAGGACCCCTCCTACTGTAAAGGATCTCTGCTTTCTCTATCTTAATCACTCTCTAATGAATATTCTTTCTAAACTTGTCCTTCTGTGGTCCATGAGAATTTTATTCTTCGAATTTGGAGACAAGAATCTGAAAGCTTCTGTATTAAGGTGGCTTTGGTGGCCCTTGAGTTTCCAGGACCCAAGTCTCTCAAGCTAAGCATAGCAAAGCCTGGATCAGCTGTGTTGCTCCCAAAGATGATACCCTGATATGCCTGTATCACCATCTTTTCCGCCCAGTGCTCAGGAATCAGGATTGAAGATGGGGCAGAAAGATTGCAAGATCCAGAAGTGGCAGATGAATGCACGCAAACTTGTCTGGACATCACACAGTTGTTGCACAGCAATTGGTGTAATATGTACAAGGCTTGCACAAATACAAGCCACATAGGGACCCACCCCACTGTGAAGCTTCAGCTTTAGTTGAGGATCTATTGATATTTGATGAATACTAGGAGAGACCGTTTTGCTTCCTGATGTTATGCCAATTAGATTGACCAGACTCCATTGAGACACCCACATCCAAGAGGGCATTGGAAAAACAGATTATACTTGATAGATTTTAATAAATAATAGAAAACATTAATTTGGAGCTGGTAGTAAGGTTTCAATGGAGAGGGGAGAAGAAATCCAAATATAACCAAAGTGCAATCAATAAAAATATTTTTAAAAATCTCCATTTTGATTATAATTTTTAAAATTCTTTAGTCATTTTCTTGGTATTAGGTTTAGCCTTTAAAATCCTCCATATTTTTTCTCTTCTTTCTGGGCTTGTAAGGGTTTGAAGTTGAGTCTTGAATCATTGGTGTCAAAGATGAAATAGTTGCACCCCACTCTATACTTAGTCATAATTTAATGTTGTGACAAGTATATTTCATTTGATGAAATACTAGTGCAGCACATCCTTACTATAATTGGAATTATTTCCCTGTGGGGATCATTTTTCATTGCCTGTGTCCTTGGTGTCTAATGCCCTTAATGATCAGAGGATTATGTGACAGTTGAGGGTGGCAGGAAACCTGCTCCTACGTTGAATCATCACCTTCTTGTATTCAACCATGGATTTTCCAACAGAACTCATCTGTTAATATTTCATGCCAGAATTCCACATGTTTATATTTTTTAAACTATTTCAGTGAGCTTTTTCTTTGAGAACACTAAAATATATCTGCTCAAATCAGCACCTTGAAATGATGTAATGATTACTGTAATTTCAGAGTCATGGTATTTGCCATATAAGCTAGTCGCAGATTATATATTAGACTGTATTTAGCAAAACACATGTTTGTAAGCATTGCAAATGAGTAGTGTTCTCTAATAAATTTCAAAATAATTTTTTATTGTTATCAATAAAATTCTAAAGACATAAGTATACTAATTACCCAAGGCATGTATTTTGAAAAATAAGTTTAATTAGCAGTCCTTTTTTAGATGATCTAAAGTCTTATTTTGGATTGGACTGATTAGAAGGAAAGAAGTCTGATTTGTCAGTGATCTATAGAGGTTTTTAAAAATGCATTTTTTTTTTTGTGAGACAGGTTCTCCCTATAGCCCCAGCAGACCTGGAACTCACTCTGTATACCAGGCTAACCTTGAACTCACAGAGATCCTCCTGCATCTGCCTCCCAAGTGGAGTGCTGGGATTAAAGCTGTCCTGGAACTAGCTCTGTATACCAGGCTAGCCTTGAACTCACAAAGATCCACCTGCCTCTGCCTTCCAAGTGCTAGGATTAATGGCATCTGCCACCATGTCTGGCTTCTTTATTTTTAAAGAACCTAGCCTTTATTTCAATATTGAATCAGCATTTCTCATTTCCCATGCAGATTGGTTTCATAATTTCACAGTTCAGAAAATGATTGCTTTTATTCCTGTGATATGTGGCATTACATATAATTTTTCAAAGTGAAAAAGAAAATCCAAAATTCAATATAAAATGCTTTTCTGTTCAACAGCAATAGAGCTGAAAATAAAATACTGAAAATAAAAGTTGTAAATTTTGTTTTGTTTTAGAGGGACTTGTCTATAAATATTTTAGAATGGAAAATGGTACCTGGTATTTTCCTTCATGCCACCACCCCTCAGAACATGTTAGCTGACTGAAGTTGTCATTGTGCGTCAATGCTGACTAATGAGAGGACTGCCTGGTTTTTATGATCTTCACTATTTTACTGAAGAGAGCAACAATGCACTTACTTCCCCACTGGCAAATATGGCATGGTCTCACCTTGACCACACACATGAGCAATCTCTACTATGTGTAGAATGCTGAAAACCTGGTCTTCTTTTACAACCTGGACTCATTGTCTTTGTCGAGGGGCTCAGATTTTAAGGTCCTAGGAGAAGCATCAGGAATGCACAGGGATTCCTGAACTCCATCTGAATTATGAAATCACACAATGATTGTGAACTTGCCTAACATAAACTTTCCTGTCTTTAATATAAAAAAGAGAAAAATTAATCAGTGGCTTATTTTAAAAAAAATATTTCATTTTGTGGATTTCATACAATACACCTTAATTATGTTTAGAGCCCTTTGTTTCCTATATGTACCCACCCTCCAAGGTCTGCCCACAGGACTTCATGAATTTTGTCAAATATATTAAGTCCTATCTATTCAATTTGTACATCAGATTTCCCTCTCTCAGTGTGAGTTCAGCCGCTGGAGCCTATTCAGAAGCCTGTAAGAATTTGTTTCCTTCTGGTCATTCATCTCCTCTCTCGTCTCTTACAATCTTTCTGTCTCCTCTTCCACAATGGTCTCTGAGTCCTAGGTGGATGAAATTCAGTATAGGAATCCTTCTAGACATCCACATTTTGAGTCTTATTCTCTCTCTATTTTTTTTTTTTTTTCATGAGGGAACTTTGCTGATGAGAACTAAGGGATGAATGTTTTTTTTATTTTTTTTTATTTTTTTGTCCTTCAGTCCATTTATATGTTTGATGATGTTTATTGATTTTCGTATGTTGAACCATCCCTGCATCTCTGGTATGAATCCAACTTGGTCATGGTGGATGATGATTTTCTTGATGGGAGTTTGTATGCGATTTGCCAGAATCCTGTTTAGGATTTTGGCATCTGTGTTCATCAGAGAGATGGGTCTATAGTTCTCCTTTTTGGTTGTATCTTTCCCCAGTTTTGGTAGCAGCGTGATGCTGGCTTCATAGAAGGAATCTGGGAGAAGTCCCTCCGTTTGTATCCTTCTAAACAATTTAAGTAGTAACGGTTGTAAGTCTTTTCGAAATATTTTATAAAATTCTGCTGTGAAACCGTCTGGGCCTGGGCATTTTTTGGTTGGGAGGCTACTTATTACATCTTCAATTTCTTCCTGTACTATTGGTCTATTTAGGCTGTCGATCTCTTCTTGGTTGAGCTTTGGCGATTCCCAGGATTTCAGGTATTTGTCCATTTCTTTTAGGTTTTCAAACTTAGTAGAATATAAGTTTTTGAAGTAGTCCCATATGATTGTCTGGATCTTTTCATTGTCTGTTGTGATATTTCCCCTTTCGTCACAGATTCTATTGATTTGGAGTTGTTCCCTCTTTCTTTTGGTTAACTGGGCTAGAGGTCTGTCTATCTTGTTTATTCTCTCAAAGAACCAACTTTTGGATTCATTGATTTTTTATATGGTTTTCTTTATTTCTATTTCATTGATCTCTGCTCTGATTTTTGTTATTTCTTCTTGTCTGCTCCGTTTAAGGTTCATTTGTTGTTGTCTCTCGAGTATTTTTAGCTGCAGTGTTAGATCATTCACTTGTGTTCTTTCTGTTTTTTTAATGTAGGCACTTAGAGATATAAACTTCCCTCTTAGGACTGCTTTTAAAGTGTCCCATAGATTTTGCTGTGTTGTTTTATCATTGTCATTCAGTTCCAGGAATGTTTTATTTCTTTATTTCTTCCTTGACCCACTCATTATTCAGGAGAGTGTTGTTTAGTCTCCATGTGTTCTTGTAGGTTGTAGGGTTTATTCTGGTGTTGATATTGAGTTTTATTGCACTGTGGTCTGATGGAATGCATGAGATTATTTCAATCTTTTTATATTTGTTGAGTTTTTTCCTGTGTCCCAGTATATGGTCTATTTTGGAGAATGTTTCATGAGGTGCTGAGTAGAAAGTGTATTCTCTGGTGTGTGGGTGAAATATTTTGATAGATATCTGTGAGGTCCATTTGGTGTATTGTGTCATTTAGTTCAGATGTCTGTTTATCCTTTGTCCTGTTGATCTGTCTAGGGGACTTAATGGGGTATTGAAGTCCCCTAGTATTAGTGTGCTGGGGTTAATCTGTGTCTTGAGATCCTGAAGAATTGTCTTTATAAAGTTTGCTGCACCGGTGTTTGGTGCATATAGGGATGATGAATTATTATTGGCTGAAACTCTTGTTCCACTATGTTTTGTGATACATTGTCGATGTGTCACTTAGGGTTTGGCTTGTTCCTGACATTTATTCTCTGTGTATGATCTGTTGTGGAAATCTGTAATAGTCTTCTTCGGACCCCAAAACCTTCTTTGATGTGTGGTGACTCTCCAGCCATGTGTGTTTGGCTATTTATACAGTACCACACTTGAGTTCCCTCTTACTGAGAGGGCTTTAATTTTAATTAGGTAGCTATTGATTACCCCCAGAATAAAATTGCTATTACTGCACCAATATAGTATGCTGTGCTGGTAATTGTTGTGGTTATTAGGCTATAAATACAGGGTTGTACCACTGACTGATTTTCACCCTTAGCAGCTTACACAGAGCCCTCCAAAACTATGAGAGTCAATCATCAAAGAAAGGCTGCCAGATCAGTTCCAGGTCAATCACTCCAAGTCCTGTGCCTTCAGCCATAGGGTCTTTAAAATTTTTTCTTTTTGATTTATTTTTTAAATTTTATGTGCCTGAGTGTTATGCTTGTGTCTACGTGCACCTATGCTGTGCAATGTAGGCTGAGGATAGAACAGGCCATCAGGTCCCCTAGAACTGGGGATGGTTGTTAGCTGTTAGGTCTTCTGCAAGAGGAGCCAGTGCTCTTAACCACTTAGCCATCTCTCCAGCCCCAGGAACATACCTTCAAGTTCTGGGAGATAATCAAGGGTTATGCCAATTTGGGAAGTCTCTTGGAAAACAATGAGCAACATCTCAAACAGTGATTTCTCCTATCTGGCATTGTTTTGTTTGTTTGTTTGTTTGTTTTTAATAGCATTGGCTATAATATGTATTCAATGTACAAGCATTTTTGTGTATTTTTCAGAGGGGGGGTTGAATTAATGCATTTCCATCTGATTATTTTATACCACATAAGCTTTATGTATGGCTCTTTTATCTCTGTCTGACCACCTTCCACCTTCCCCCTTTTATCTCTGTCTAACCACCTTCCACCGTCCCCCTTTTATCCCTGTCTAACCACCTTCCACCGTCCCCCTTTTATCTCTGTCTAGCCACCTTCCACCATCCCCCTTTATCTCTGTCTAGCCACCTTCCACCGTCCCCCTTTTATCTCTGTCTAGCCACCTTCCACCGTCCCCCTTTTATCCCTGTCTAACCACCTTCCACCGTCCCCCTTTTATCCCTGTCTAACCACCTTCCACCGCCCCCCATTTATCCCTGTCTAACCACCTTCCACCGTCCCCCTTTTATCTCTGTCTAACCACCTTCCACTGTCCCCCTTTTATCTCTGTCTAACTACCTTCCACCGTCCCCCTTTTATCCCTGTCTATCCACCTTCCACCGTCCCACTTTTATCCCTGTCTAACCACCTTCCACCGTCCCCTTTTATCCCTGTCTAACCACCTTCCACCGTCCCCCTTTTATCTCTGTCTAACCACCTTCCACCATCCCCCTTTTATCCCTGTCTAGCCACCTTCCACTGTCCCCCTTTTAAGGACCCCCATTTTCCCTTTGATTCCCTATCTCCTATTACACCCCCTCACTTGAGCTTCTTCCCCTCAAAATCCTGGTTCCTTGTATAAACTTTCCCTTTTCCCTCCCAGTTAAATACCCCCATTTTACCAATTTTACCTTTAGTAATATCTGTCTCCTAACTATTATTCTCTCTTAGACTCCGTCTTTCTTGCCTCCACAATTTCCTTCCACTTTCCTGGCTCCTGCAGTTACATCAGGATATATAATCACATAAAAAATTTTGGCTTAAGATTCACAAGTAAGGGAGAGCATATGTCCTTTGATTTTCTGAGTCTCTTTACTTCACTAAGTACAAGGGATTCTGTTTCCATCCATTAGCCTGCAAATTTCCACATTTCCTCTTTAAACCATGCTGGGATCTCAGAGAAATTCTCCTGTTTCTTCCTCCTGAGTGCAGAGATTAAAGGCATGCACACAGGCCCAATTTGTACATCTTAACAATGAAGTACCAATTAATTTTATATAAATATTTATTGTCTTTATTACTTTTGATATTATTTATATCTGGATTGGATCTTAGTTTATTGTTGAATATAAATAAGGAACTTATAATATTTGAATATCAATTAATTGCCTTATCAACAAATTATGTTCCTGGTTATCATAAAAATAAAAAGAAATCAAAATATGTCTCAAAATACCAGACATTCTTGAGTATTCTCTGATACTTTTTCAAAGATAGATCAGATGGATGGTAGCTCAAAGTCAAGATAATAGTTTATCTATGTATTTAAAGAATCATATTAAATTATTAATTCCTTTTACTCTAATAATTACCTTAAAGTTACCAACTAGTTTATTTAGCTATAAATGCTTACAACATACAAAGTTCTTCTACATTTAAGAACATGAATAAACAAATTAAATATTTTAAAAAGTCATAGTTTTCAATATAAAATATGCTACCAGCATTTATATATAAAACACATATTCAATTTGAAGCCAAAACTTCATATATATATATATATATATATATATATATATATACATGTTTATATACAAAACATTATGGCATATCAAGGCATTTAGTAGAATTTTTTATTATAAAGGACTATAATTTCCAATACAAATCTTCCAGAAATAGCAGTATATCTTAGCAGTGTATTAAGCACTGTCTATATTAGGCTCAAAATATTATTCAGGGTACTTTGGGAAAAACTATAAGATTTCAAAAATATTTATGGGACATAAGCACATGCTTGTGAGGGTGGGTGGATTATTCTGCAAGTGAAAGGAGCTCACATTACCAGGTGAGTATTCTGCAGTAAGAAACATCTGCTGACTACTAATTTTAATCAAGTAATGAAACAGAACTATATATAGTTAGGAACACTATTTCTGTTTTCTAGTTCATTTTATTTCAAAATTATTATCTAAATATTGTTATTATAGACAAATTGATACCAGTTTTGACAGTTATAAGATAATAGTGTATAAAAGCTATTGTGTATTCAGAAATATTATAATGAAAAAAGGGTGGCTAATTTAGATGGCATGAAACCTTCAGTATCTTTAAAATGCTGACAGAAGCAAGCAGCTTTGTATCTCATCATCTTTATTCATTGAGCAGAATTAATTGCATTTCTGCATGATGGACTGTTGCATTCTCTTTATTTATGTAAACAAGAATTTTCCTAATAGTTCATCTAACTTTGAAGATGATTTTGACACTTGCATAGTGAAAATTTAGTATCATGCTAGTACTTTGTTGTCAGTCTGTGGACTATAATTAGAACAATAATGGATAAGATGGAAGGCTTTGGATCCCTTAGAGTGAATTTATTTGCATCATCTTAATAATGATGGTCTTCCTTCTTTCTGTATTATCATATATCTATAGGGGAAACCTGTCTCTATGTATTTGTGTAATATATATATATATATATATATATATATATGTTATTAAATTACACGACTGGCACCTGTGAGTTTGAGAACAAATGTAATTGACCCTTGCAAAGAGTGTGATGAGGACAGAGGAGCCAAGAATCGCTGCAAAGAGTGATGGCTGGCCTTGAGCATCATCCGAGTTACTNGATAGATAGATAGATAGATAGATAGATAGATAGATAGGCAAATAGATAGATACAGAGACAGAGGAAGGTAGACAGGGGTAAAGGGACAGGTTTATGTAAAAGAAAGATAATCGAACATTTAAATAGATTTGCTTATGCATTTTTTGGATACATGATTGGGTTATTTCTTGGTTTTTGCCCCCATTTTATGACTCTGTTTTTACAAATATGGGGAGTGATATTAACAGAAATCACTGTGTGTATTTGAGCTTACAATTCATAGATTATCAATGGTGTATTAGTCCTTTGGAAGTAACTGAATTAAGGAATTTGTCTTTTGCATAGTTTAAAGTAAAAATTGAGGTTCTATAAAGGAAGTGTCACCTAATTTGATGAAAAATCAACATTTTTTTCAGAAACATATTGAAGTGCTTAGCTAATAAAATAGAATGCTTAGACTGGAAGGTTTAGCTCCAGAAAATCCTCCAAAGAAAAATATGAATGAGAGAGTCCTTAATGATTTTCACATCAAATGGGGGTTGTGTAAGTTCATACTCTTAACAGTTTTTGGGTTTAATTTTCTCCAACAATTTGTATGCCAGAAAAATCTGAATATGCATCAATTTTAAAATTAAATATTAAAAAGCAATACCAAACATAGTTATAGAATATAAGAAATTTCCATGTATTTTATTTAAGTTTATATTTATATTGTTTCAAATAGAATTATTTTAAACTGACAGAGAAAAATTTTGAAGATAGCTTCTTATAGTGAATGGTATTTTACTCATAATCAACTGATGCAAAGAAATTTCAAGCTTACTCTACTATGTGTATGGAAAATATTACTCAAATTGGTTCTGAAATTCGATTTCCTTAAAATGGTTGCTACTTAATTGGCTAGCAACTTTTGTTGCTGTGTGTAAAACGAAAAGTGCATTTGCAGTCCTGTGTTCATCGTATTCATCAACAATTTACATTTAAAATAATAGTAATAATGGTGCCTTCAGAAACCATCAAGTGGGTAATATGCCATGTACTATGGGCTTGGCATTTCACATGCTGTATGTCATTTAGTCCTCTCCATTATTAAATATGAGGAAGCAGAAGTGTTGAGCAGTTGTACAATTTAATGGATTCCTCACAGCTAGTGATAGGTCATAAATGTGAAGCAGGATTCCTGTGTTTTCGACCATTCCATTATCAGAAATTATGGAATTTAAAATATTTATGAACATTTTTATAACAGATTATTGTAGTTAAGTAAAGAAAACATGTTGATATGATAGCTTTGCATAAAACAGTAAACCCTTTCTTGTTTTATCAAAATGCAATTTCAGAAGCTATGTAAGTCTGTTTTATAAAACTAAAATGTTTGCTATACTTTGAGAAGTAGTATAGTAGGGTCATAAAAGTTTGTGATATAAATATCAAATTGTATGCAATTATTTTGAGTGTCATATTTTGTTTAAAAGTACCCAAATATTGGTATCATTCTTTGTATCTTCAGAGTATGAACAGGGTAAAAGGAAAAATTTCATAGAACATAGAGTAAAAATGACATAACAATTGACTGATATTTAAAGAAAATATGAATGTGGTTATAACTCACTCTTAATAAGTTTTTTTTAGTGGAATGAGAACATTCATAACCTAAGGACCTAAGGTGCCAGATATAATCATCAAAGATCTCTACCTGAGACAGTGGCTTCAAGTTATCTTGTGAAAGACACTGTCTCACTAAAGAAGGTTAGTAACTTGGACTCTCATGGCAAAGTAATAATGCATGCATTTTGGTGAAATTATATAGATAAGTAGCAAATTAAAACAATGTGAAAATTTATGAAAAGGTGAGAGAAAAATCCCAAGAGTCAGAAGGTTTTAAAGGGAGGAAAAAGCTATTGAGTTTCTCTGGCCTTTCCTGTGCAAAGTCAATGCAGGGCTCTCACTCTCTATGAATGTCCCCCTGGCTCAACAAGGAAGCTGAACATGCTTTGTCTACTCAGCTGGAAGTTGTTGAAACACCCCCTCTGTTCATCTCTGACTCTGTCTTTGATATTGACTAGCTAGATATTAGTCATTTGGTGAGCATTATAATAGCCAGATATTACACGTTAGTTATACTAAGGTCTGTTACTTAACTCATATATGAAAAACTAGCTTGTGCTTTTACATGACAGAGAATGTAGATGCAAGAGGTCATGAAGATGTAGCTGGAGTTGTTTATGCTTTGTTTGTTTTTTCTTACCACATGTTTAGCTCTTTATCTGAAGCCTCTTTCCTAACCTGAATGCAAGATTTCCAGAAGCCATACTTACAATTCAGTTTTCCACAATAGGTTGGATTAGAAGCAAGAATACATGAAAGGCTAATAGTACTTTGCATATGTTCCTCAAAGGATTAGCAGGGATCCACTGTCCTGATATCACTGGCCCAAAGCCTGGCCCTTTTCTTATCAGTGTAACTTGGGTATTTCTTACTCATCTGTAGCATATTTGCATATCATCCTCAGTGATATAGTCGTCATTGTTTTTCACCTTTACAATACTGTTTTGTTTTAATATCCTTCTCACTTAGTACATGTGTGCAATGTGTAATATTTTTTTAATTTTTTTATTTCTTTATTTATGTGTATGAATGTATTGTCTGCATGTAGGTTTGTGCACCCATGTCGTGCAATGCCGCGGAGGTCAGAAGAGGGCATCAGATTCCCCTGGAACTGGAGTTCTCCTGGAATTGGAGTTACAGATGGTTCTCAGCCGCCATGTGGGTGCTGGGGATTGAACCCGGGTCCTCTGCAATAGCAGTCGGTGCTCTTAACCGCTAGGCCGTCTCTCCAGCCCCGCAATGTGTAATCTTTTAAAAAATTATTTTATGTATTTGAGTGGTTTTTTTTTTATGGGTATGAATGTACTGTCTGCATGTAGGTTTGTGCACCCATGTCATGCAATGCTTCGGAGATCAGAAGAGGGCATTCCCTCTGGAGGATTCCCCTGGAACTGGAGTTATAGACAGTTCTCAGCTGCCATGTGGGTGCTGGGGATCAAACCTGGGTCCTCTGCAAGAGCAGTTGGCACTCTTAACCACTAGGCCATCTCTCCACCCCACGATGTGTAATTTTTACCTTGGCCCTTTACCTATAGAAAGCTGTCTTCTGACTCAGTGTTTATTTAGAAATATAATACTGTTTGATACATTTCTTTACTCAAATTGAAATATAATATTTACTTAAAGTAAGTTCAATTATTAATAAATCCTGAATTATTAACTAATCTTTTAATTGTTTTGTTTTTCTGAGACAGGTTCTCTCTGTAGCCTTTGCTGGTCTTGAACTCACAGTTATCTGCCTGCCTCTGCCTCCTGCATGCTAAGATTAAAGATATTTGACACCTTGCACAACTTTGTAACAAAAATATTATATAAATGAAAAAGTAGTATATTTATTGAAGAATTAATGGGTAAGAAAGCAATTGATGCCATGGGTTATTCCTCCAAGGAGAGAGCCAATAGCCAATTAGGTTTGGGATATACAGGCATATGACTGCCTCTGCTACACAGTATTTCCAGGCAGGTGAGGTATAGCTGGTGCTGACAGTGGAGTCTTGCTTGACTCAAGGAGACCCGTATTTGCTTTATTGGTTGAGTGGCCTTTGGTAACACTCTCTGGTATTCCAGAGGCCATTTGTACACTTGCATGTGTGGTCTCAATACATCTTTCCCATCTTAACATCAGGTCTTCGGCAGCAGGGCCTTATCGCCTCTCTTCTTGCAGGTATCCCAGTTTAGAGGCAAGGAGCCTTTACCTTTTCTGGGGCCTTGGATCCCCTGGCCAATGTCTCCCTGGTAGAATAATCCATTGCTGATGTCAGAGCTCCTGTATTAATATATTTTGCTTAAGTGCATAGCTTCAGGACTTTAGTATTATATTTGGCTCTGAACAGAGAACAATCCTTTTCACAGTTCTTATGTCTATTAGTCAATTAAAGAAGGCAGTTTTACCGGTTTTATAAGAGATTACCTCTATAATAATTGTCTCCAATTTACAGTTGGAGAGCAACCTCATCATCATCATATTTCTCCTTTTTCTATGGGGGGGAGGCAAGAAAGTCTTTCATATCAAAACCTTGCAGCACCTAGAAGGTAAGTTTCATTAGGACTCATTGTAAATAGTTGTTACAAGTAGGATCCACAGAGGGGTTCAATGTTTATAGCAATCTGAGGCTTTTCTTCCTTTCGATGTTCAGACAGGTCTACCTTTCAGTTGGCACTTTCTGGTACATCCTACTTAATGCAAAGCTGTATCTTTTCTTTCTCAGCCATTAAGTTGATGACAATTTGTCTTGCTGGGACCCACAAATCTTTTCCCATAGTTAGTTTTAGGATTTGAATTGCAAGGTTTTTGACAAAAAGGTTTCATGTCTATCTGTATCCCCCCCTTTTTTTTAACCCATGAATCTCCAGAAGACAGTTGTATTATATGTAACTATAGGGTGGAATCAAGGCACAGATTTCATCAAATTCACCCATGTTGTTTTGGGTGACTATATATGATTAACTTGGGAAGCAAACTTAATTTTTACGTTAAATCATCTTAAAGAGAATGCTACAAGGTGATACTGTACAACAGAGAAATTATAGAGAACATTTGTATGTGCCAATCCCAAAGTTATTGCTCTACACATTTTTAAGTAAAACAATGTGGACAACAGAGATTTATACCCTCCATTTAACTCGGATGCATTACGATTTTTATCAAGTCTGTAACCACTTTTTGTTTCATATCTCTTTTACCTTTTACTAGTCCTAAGCCCCACCTGTTTCCTGTAGCCATGTGTCTGCTGATGCACAAACTTACATCTCTACAGGTTAGGAATGTTATAAGCCCAGTAAGACCCTGTCATATTTAACAAGAAAAAATGTAATTCATGGATAACATTCATCCAAACATATGTGTTTATACTAAAGTAACCAACCATAACTATAGTGCTGTTTAAATACCTATATATCAATTGCGTGTGCTTCATTAGTAGGATCGAAAGGTTATTCCTGGACAAACTGTCCAGCCATGAAAGGAACAGCCAGAATTGACCAGAAGTCCAAGAACACAGCTCCAGAGAGAGTGGACTGTTTTGCTTCTCATCCACCTGTGCCCCTTCCTAAGCCTAGGGAACAATCCTGCAGAAGAGGGGGCGTGGTAGAAGTAAGGGCTGGATTGGGGTGAATGGTGAAACTACAGCAAATGTAGTGGACACTCATTGATCAACTTGATGAACATACAACCCTCACCCCCTGCTGGATGGGGGCTGTGGGGGTTTGGCACAACAGCCTGCAATTGGTTTTAATGAAGGATGCTTGTATCATGGTCATCACTTACAGCTAACAAAAATGGAAAAAAAAAAAAAAAACGGAGAGAAAAGATGCAGGACAGTTATGGCAGAATGCATGATCTGGGATGGGGTGGGGTTAGGGGGGAAGGGAAAGGGAAATATGCCTGATCTGAATTGGAAAATGATGTATGAAATGCACAAAGCACCAATAAAAATAAATAAATAAAAATTAAAAAAAAGAAAGCAATTGATGGGTGGGTGTGTTGGGACACACCTTTAATCTGAGCTCCCCAGATGCAGAGGCAGGTGGATTTCTGTAAGCCAAAGGCCAACCTCGTCTACACAGTAGTTCCAGGCCAACTGGGACTATATGAATAGCTATGGATATGCAAATTAGTTAAATTTTTCAAAGGTAAAACATAAATTAATGATATTTTTAGAGACTAAAAATGTTAATAAGAGTATTGATGACAATGCATGATGAAACAAAATGATAATGACATTCAAATATTGAACTTTTTAAAATGGTAAAAGTCACATTATTATGTAAATTTTTATCTGTATTTTATGGTGAGTTTATAAATTAGTGAGAAGAGAATCTTATCAATGAGCGTCAGCATCCTTGAATTCCTGAGTGTTATCTAATATTTTATTTATGCAACAATATCTATTAGGATATTGGTGTGCTTGGAATTATGCTGTAAACTGAGAATGCTATTATGACCAAGCACAGGAAGAATACATGAATGCCCTCCAACTGGAACTTAAGTGTATTAGATAACATGGACACCAATCACAGGATAACTTAAGCAGATGTGGAATTAGAAAGGAGCTAAGAGGATCAGTGGATCCACACATCTCCTAGATCTTGGAGGTTGTCCATAAGGAAACACACATCTCCTAGATCTGAGAGGTTGTCCATAAGGAAACAATGCTAATCGATTGCTTGACCTCATATATAATGGGGTAGAGATATTACTAAACAGAGAAGTTTGCTTTTCCTT
The DNA here is from genome assembly GCA_009823505.1 of Rhizomys pruinosus. NCBI lineage: Eukaryota > Metazoa > Chordata > Mammalia > Rodentia > Spalacidae > Rhizomys > Rhizomys pruinosus. The sequence goes on along the minus strand of VZQC01000197.1, from coordinate 474,563 downwards.
TTTCTGTTGTGGAATATAAAATACAGGATATTTTATTGAGTGTATTGTGCATATTAGGCAAAGACTCTAACACTACACTGTATTTCAGTGCCCTGCCACTGCGATTTTGATCCAAACAGAAAAAAACTATGATACTTGGAAAATTAGTACATAAGATTCTCAATAAACAATGAACAAATTGAGTTTATGAAGGAACTGATCTCTTAAGGTCACTTTTCACTTGGTTGATAGAGACACTTGTTTTTATGTAGGTGCCTAAAACTGCTTAAGCAGTTACAGAAAATATTAAATAAACACAGTTAAAGGTGATTGCAGGAGCCTGAGGTATAGTGATAATGCAGAACAGGATAGTGTCAAGGTACTGAAATGAGTGTTATGGATAATCAAGGGTTATTCAGATAGAACTTTAATTTTGTGATACTTTGAAAATAAGCAAATATTTTAATTATTTTAATTTTATGTGCATGAGTGTATTGCCTGCATGTATTTAAGTGCATCCCTGTTATGCAGTCCCAGCAGAGTTCGGGGAGGGTGTCAGATACCCTGGAACTAGAGTGACAAATGGTTGTTAGTTGCCATATGGGTGCTGGGATTAGAATCCAGGTCTTCTGCAAGAGCAGATAGTGCTCTTAGTCCATCTTTCCACCCCCATGACTTACTATTTTAATAAAGTCTATTTTATTATAATATGTGCTCATTGGCTTGAAATTCTACTGAAATAATTTGATCTTGGGAAGTTTTCATTTGCAGTCTTACTGAGGGAAATTCTTTTAAATATTTGAAGTTTGTGATATTATCTGAACAGTTAAAATTTAAAAGTGAGATCTTTAAGTAGAATTAAAAATACATAAATGTATGTCTACAAATTAACAACTCATTGAAAGGATTCTGAATACCTAGACTAGAGCTAATATTTTTTTAATAATTTTGACATGGTTTATGATACCTAGAGAGAGAACATAAAGGAAGGAAAAAATGCATGTGTCATGTCATGATTCAATTGTAGTCAAGAGTTCAATTTCATCCTGTGATGAGAAAACAATTTATTCCCTGAGACTATATATATATATATATATATATATATATATTCACACACATACACACAGATGACTGAAAACATCAAAGAATCTGGAGTATAGATTGTGCAAAGCATTTTGCAGAAATACAAATTATCTCGTGTCATAATAATCTGCCATTTTTATTGGACCTCCAGAAAGTCTCATATTAGGACATAGGACTTGAGAAATGAAACCCAGAGTAATGTTGAGAAGGTCGGTTCCAAGGGCTGGTGTAGGGCTGCCCAGAAAGCAATGATTTTTATCAGGATGACTGGTCCAAGCAAGCAAGCAGAGAAATTATGTTTGGGAATGGTGAATTCAATTTTATTTTTAATTAGCAGTTGTCAGGAAACAGATTGATATTTGTTGTGGAATTTTATTACCTACAGGATAGAAATCAAAATTTGATCATGCAAAGTACCTAAGAGAATTTGTTCTTTAAAAAAATTGTCTTACCATATTTAATTATTTATAATTCCTGAGAGAATGGAAGGTCTTAGGAGAGGAATGTTTGTTGGTAAGAAGCCATAAACATGAGTTAAGCCTCCCCTGTGCTCAGAGAAAGAACCTCCTGCTGCCTTAAAGACATTCTCTATGCTCTCCAACAGTTTGGTCAGTGTCAGTTGGGAGATCCCATATGACTCTCCCAGAAACACTGTGGTGGTTTGAATAAGAATATCATCTATAGGATACAAGTATTCTGACATTTTGTCCTCAGTTGGTGGCAGCATTTTGGAAGGACTTAGAAGGTATGGCTATGGTGGAGGACACACATTTCTGGGGGCCAGCTTAGAGTTCTTAAGCCTTGCTAATCTCCAGTTACTCTAACATGTGCACCTGTGCTTTCTTCTCCAGCATCTCCTGCTACCATGCCTCCTGCAATGATGGACTTTAATTTCCCTGGAACCCTAAGCTCACATAAACTTTTCCTTTTTAGCTTCCCTTGGTCAAGGTATTTCTATCACAGGAAAAGAAAAGTGAATACATTTAAATATTTTCCTAGAATCTCCTGCAGTTAACAAGGGACTAATGCAATCTTTCACAATATCATGATTCATTCCACTTTACAACAAATGTCAAGGGAAATCCTTGTCTGGTTTTTTGTCTTGACCAAGCCGGCCTAGTCTTGAGTCCTTATCCTCATTTAAAATATTTTACTTGGGGCTGGAGAGATGGCTTAGTGGGTAAGAGCACTGACTGTTCTTGCAGAGGACCTGGGTTTGATCCTCAGGACCTACATGCCTGTTAAGAACTGTCTTAAGCTGGGCATAATGGTGCAAGCCTTTAATCCCAGCACTCGAGAGGCAGAGGGATCTCTGTGAGTTCAAGGTTAACCTGGTCTACATAGCAAGCTCCAGGCTAGCTGGGACTGGGGGGGACCTTGTCACACACACACACACACACACACACACACACACACACCTAAATTATATATATTTAATATTTTCCAACTCTTACTGTTAGAGAAATTAGAGCAATCAACACTAGTGGGATATTAATAAGTAATTTTTTTTAATTTTAGAAATTTTTTAAACAGATTTTACAACCTTAACATAACTGTAACTTTATTTTTTTATTGATGCTTTGTGTATTTCATACATCATTTTCCAATTCATTTCAGGCATATATCCCTTTCCCTTCACTCCACCCCACCCCTACCCATCCCAGATCATGCATTCTGCCATAAATTTTCTGCATCTTTCTGTTTTTTTTTTGTTTTGTTTTCATTTTTTTTAACAATAAGTTATAGTTTGTGAGTAAAGCATCCTTCATGTAAAACCAATTTGCGAGCAGTTGTGCCCAAACCCACACAGCTCATGGGTCCCACCATCCAGCAGGGGGGGCTTGTATGTTCAATCAAGTTGATCAAATGAGTGTCCAGTCTATATTGTTGTAGTTTCACCATTCACCCCAATCGCAGCCCTTACATTCTACCACGCCTCCTCTTCCGCAGATTGTTCCCTAGGCTTAGAAAAGGGGCACAAATGGATGAGATGCAAAACAGTCTACTTTCTCTGGAGCTGTTGTCTTGGTCTCTAGTCAATTCTGGCTGTTTTCTTTCATGGGCTGCCAGCTTGTCTAGGCATAACCTTTCAATCCTACTAATGAAGCACATGCAATTAGATATATAGGTATTTAAACAGTATAATATATAGCCTTTCGGTCCTACCAATGAAGCACTCGCAATTGGATATATAGGTATTTAAACATTACCAATTGTTATGGTAGGTTTACTTTGGTATAGACACAGATGTTTGGATGGTATGTTAATCCATGGATTACATTTTCTTCTGTTAAGTATGACAGGGTCGTCGTGTGGTTTATAACATCTCCTAACCATTAGAAGATGTAAGCTTGTGACATCAGCCATGGGTTATTCCTCCAAGGAGAGAGCCAATAGCCAATTAGATTTGGGATATACAGACATATGGCTGCCACTGCTGCACAGTATTTCCAGGCAGGTGAGGTGTAGCTGGTGCTGACGGAGGGGTCTTGCTTGACTCAAGGAGACCTATATTTGCTTTATGGATTTAGTGGCCTTTGGTAACACTCTCTGGCATTCCAGAGACCATCCGTATGCTTGCAATTGTGGTCTCCATACATCTTTCCCATGTTTATATCAGGTCTTCAACAGCAGGGCCTTATCGCCTCTCTTCCTGCAGATATCCCAGTTTGGAGGCAAGGAGCCTTTACCTTTTGTGGGGGCTTGGATCCCCTGGCCAACATCTTGGTAGAATAATCCATTGTTGATGTCAGAGCTGCTGTATTAATATATTTTGCTTAAGTGCATAGCTTAAGGAGACTTTAGCATTGTATTTGGTTCTGAATAGCGAATAATCCTTTTCACAGTTTCTATGTCCATTAGTCAATTAAAGAAGGCAGTTTTACCGATTTTACAAGAGAATACCTCTATAACAGTTGGCTCCAATCTACAGCTGGAGAATGACCTCATCATCATCATATTTCTCCTTATTCTATGGGGGGGAGTTAAGAAAGTCTCTTGTATTAAAACCTTTGCAGCACCTAGAAGATAAGTTTCGTTAGGATTCATTAAAAATCGTTGATACACTGGGCATGGTGGCGCACGCCTTTAATCCTAGCACTTGGGAGGCAGAGGCAGGCGGATCTTTTTGAGTTCAAGGCCATCCTGGTCTACAGAGTGAGTTCCAGGACAGCTGGGACTACAGGGAGACACTGTCTTGAAAAAACAAAAAAAAAAAAAAAAAAACAAAAAATCGTTGTTACAAGTAGGATCCAGAGAGGGGCCTGATGTCTGCAGCAATCTGAGGCATTTCTTCCCTTCAATGCCCAGAGTAGTCAATCCTTCTCCTGGCACTTTCTGGTACATCCTTCTCACTGCAAAGCCGCATTTTCTTTCTCAGCCATTAAATTGGTGATACTCTGGCCTGTTGGAACATACAAATCCTTTCCCATAGTTAGTTTTAAGATTTGGATTGCAAGGTTTTGGAGGAAACCTTCACAGCAGATACATCCAACAAAGCATTAATTTCCACAGTATACAAGCTACTCAAAAAACAAAGCAGAAAGAAAACAAATGAATCACTCAGAAGATGGAGCAAAGATCTGAACAGAGACTTCACAGAGGAGGAAATAGAGATGCCTGAGAAACACCTTAAGAAGTGTTCAACATCGCTAATAATTAAGGAAATGCAAATTAAAACCCACCTTAAGATACCACCTTACTCCAGTAAGACTGGCTAGGATCAAGAAAACAAATGATGCCAAGTGCTGGAGAAGGTGTGGGAAAAGGGGAGCACTCATCCATTGCTGGTGGGAATGTAAACTTGTGCAGCCACTATGGAAAACAGTGTGGAGAACCCTTAGAAGACTCAAAATGATCCTGCCATTTGACCCAGTCATACCACTCCTGGGTATATACCTGTAAGACTCATCTTACTGCGGAGATACATGCACAGCTATATTTGTTGCCACTCTGTTCACAATACCAAAAAACTGGAATCAACCCAAATGCCCCATAACTGTAATTTTAAATTTTAAAGAGAATGTGAGAAATAGTTCTGAATGTGTAGCTATTGATTAAATTATCTTACTTTGTGCTAGGGTGATTCAAATCCTGGTTTCAGCACAGAAATACCTGGATAACTTAAACTCATTATATATTCATCTGTAATAGTATCTGTAATATTCATCTGTAATAGATTTTGAAAAGTATTTCTGAGTCTGATTCAATCACACAAAAACTCAGCATAGAATAGAGGAAATGGGCAGCAGGCCCAAACCCTAGCCTAGGAACTATTGACAAATGAGTATTGTGGGGCAATGGAAAGTTGATCTTCTTTAAGAGAGTGACTCTAGATCGGCTGAGTATACTCCAGGAGGTGAACTTGCACCTAGGGCCACCCAGGAGGAAATGCTTGACCAGATAGGACAAGAGATACTACTTGAAATCTGCTGGAGGAGAGGATATGGGAGGAGGGTTGGGAGATGTAGTATAAATGAAATACACAAGACCTCATGAAAAATATTAAAAATGAAAAAAGTATTCCTGCAATATGATTATAAGAAAATATAACATTTTTAATATGTGACTGTCAGGAAGCTAGATATATATAGTGAAGCATTATACATAAAACTGTATACCAACACCAACAACAGAAAGGACCACATCAAAGAACTGACTGAAACGGTGAACTTCTGCTCAAAACAGTCAACTTCCACATGGAGAATTTTGAGAAAGACTGAGAAAGAGATGAAAAGCATGTTTGGCAGAATGCATGAGCTCTAGTGGGGTGGGGGTTAGGGTGAGGGACACAGGTCTAGATTGGATTAGTAACATAATCTTGTACAAAAATATATAATAAAAAAAGAAAACTGTATATATGTTCTTTCAATGTATAAAGAAGATGAAGGAATTCCACTATTTCAGTGCCATAGGACTTCCAGTAGTCATATCTTTACCATTGTCTGTGCAAATGTACTTTGAAAGTTATCATTGTGGAAAATTTTAGTGAGAAGTTTGCTGTGAGATACATGAATTAGAAGCCACAAGTAGTCTTAACATTACAAGTATAAGTGAGGGGACAGGATTTAATTTGATGTCCCTATCATCTTCACTATGTTTATGTTGTGACATAAGTATTCATTGTCTGAATCTACCTTCAACCTGTACATACCAAAGGATACAAGCACCTTCCAAAAAACCTAGGCTAGTAAGGCAGAGAAAAAATCAGAGTACACATGATTAACTATGTTGTAGCATCACATAAGAAGCTTTCATAATAGAATGTATTTCAAGTGAAACAATTTTCTTCTTGATGCTACTAATTTAAAAATAATTAGAAATAAAACAATGTAAGATTTCACTTATAAGAAAGTCTAAACATCTCCAGTGCAAAGAAAAGAAAAATTTATCACACTTTCACTTCTCTTTCACAGTTTATTAGCTAATATATTTACCATTTGTACAAGTATAGAGAAATAACAAAATAAAATAATCAGGCATATACTACTTTCCCAACTACATTTTGAGAGGAATTTTTCAGCTGACAATGAGAAATTGCAGAATACAAAAATAAATAAATAAATAAATAAATAAATAAATAACAACTTAGGCAAGTGGACACAGTTATGAAATTAATTAAAATTATAATTATATTTAAATACCTTAATTTAGATTAAAGTAATTATATTTTGCATTAGTTAAGAATATAATTATGTTTTTAGACTTTGGGCCCAGGTCTGCTCCTCCTCATTCCATCCGGTATCACTGGACTACATTCTACACACTCTTCATCCAGACAACATACATTGTTACAACCTCCAAAGGCTTTCTGAACCCCTATCTTGCTCTTGGCTTCCAGATCTGCCTGCCACAGACCTGCATACAACTCTGGTAAGGCAGAACGCCACCTACTGCACTTCAATTTAATTTCACTCTGAGCATCTCACTTTCTGCATTCTGTCCACCATGTAGCCTTGGTCCATGGTGTGTTCATGCACTTCCTGCCTCAGATCTTGAGAGTGTACCCCCTGCCTGAAATATCTGGACTAGCCTCTTTTTTATTTTTTTATTAACTTTTTATAAGTATGAGTGTACTGTCTGCATGTAGGTTTGTGCACCCATGTCGTGCAATACTGCAGAGGTCAGAAGAGGGTGTCTGATTTCCCTGGAACTGGAGTTAAAGATGGTTCTCAGCTGCCATGTGGGTACTGGGGATCGAACCTGGGTCCTCTTCAAGAGCAGTGGGCACTCTTAACCGCTAGGCTATCTCTCCAGCCCTGGACTAGCCTCTTAACCCAGACTCTACCCACTGTATCCTGATACTGGACACACAGACTAGGTACATTTTTCTAGCTTCAGGGCCCACAGGTACTCTGCCTAGTTTGTTAGACACACTTCATACTGCCCCAACCCTACCTTCCCTTTGGCTCCTCTCCTCATCTGCCTACCACAGGTCAACCCACTACCCTTTGAGAACCTGAAACACTCATCAATCAACTTTTCATACTTAAAAAACAATCATGCTGCCAGGCGTGGTGGCGCACGCCTTTAATCCTAGCACTTGGGAGACAGAGGCAGGTGGATCTTTGTGGGTTCAAGGCCAGCCTGGTCTACAGAGTGAGATCCAGGACAACTGGGGCTACAGAGAGACCCTGTCTCGAAAAGACCAAAAAAAAAAAAAAAAAGAAAAAGAAAAAGTCATGCTACATCAAAAATATCAATGGAACATCAAATAAATAAAGGGAGAATAGAAATTCCTTTCAGACACACAACCAGCAAAACATATCCATATGCTTAATGACTATGCAAAAGCACAAATAGTAAGAAAAATAAAGAAAACATGTCCCAAACAAAACCTACAAGTTCTACAGAAGTATACTATGATTGGAATCATCCTGAGCAATCCTACAATGCAGAATTTAAAAGAACATAAACATGATCAAAGAACTTAAAGAACACACAGAAAATCAACACAAAGTACTCAAAGAGGGTAGGCATAAGCTTATAACTGAAACTTAAGATAATACAAACATGTGGTAGAATAAAATAACAAATTCAATTCAGGACATAAAAAGTGAATTTTAAAAAAGAGAGAGATAGAAACATTGAAGAAAATCTAACCTGAGATGATGATGGAGTTAAAAACACAATATGTCAATTTGATGCAACAGGAGAAAGCCTCACAAACATAATGAATGAAATGGAAACCAGAGTATCAAGACTGGAAGACAAAGTTGAATGACTAGATTGCTCACAAAAAAAAAAAATATGGGAAAAATTAAACAAAGGAATGGAATAGACAGGAAATGTGGGATACCATGAAAACACTAAATCTATATATCATATACATACAGAAAGGTGAAGAACCTCAGGTAAAGGACACTATCAGAAATATCAACAGGGTTATTGAAGAGAAATACTCCAAATTAAGAAAAGACAGACCTATACATATAGAAAAAATACATAGAACACAAATTAGACAAGATCAGAACAAAAACTCCTCACAGTATGCCATAGTAAAAATATTAAATGTACAGAACAAAGAGAGGGTACTGAAAGCTGATAAATACAACCAGTTACATATAAAGAAAACTCATCAGAATTAGAGCTGGCATTTCAATGAAGACTATGAAAGCCAGGAGAGCCTGAACCAAAGTGTTCCCAGCTGTAAATGTCCATGGATGCCAACTCAGAATAATTTACCCAGAAAAACTATTATAGTAGAAGGGGAAAGGAAAATGACAATGACAGGAATAGGCTTAAAGAATTCATGTCCACTAAACCAACCCTACAGAAACCACATAAAGCAATACAACAGACTGAAGATAAGAATGACTGTACCCAAGAGGTTACAGAAAAATAAAAAGAAAATGTATTTGCCGAATCAGAAAATAGGACCAATTAAAATGACAATAACAGAACTGGGTGTGGTGGCCCACCCCTTTAATTTCAACACTTGGGAGGTAGACTCAGATGGATCTCTATGAGATCGAGGATAGCCTGGTCTAATAGCAAGTTTTAAGCCAGCTGGAACTAAAGGGAGACCCAGAAAAATTAAAATAATAAATACACATCATTAAACAATAACTCTAAATGTCAACTGCCTCAACTCCCAGTTAAAAGGAACAGGTGAGTGGAATGGATTGAGAAACATCATATTATTGTCTTTAAGAAACTCATTACACTCTCAAGGACAGGCAGAACTTAAAGTAAAAGGATGGAATAAAATATTCAAAGATAATGGCATAAAGAAGCAAGTGGGTATTGCAATTCTAATATCTAAGAAAATAGGGTTCAGTTTAAAACTAATCAGAAGATCACATCAAAGGAACAATTGACCAAGAATCATGAACATATATGCACCGAACTGTGCTTCATCCAATTTTATAAAAATAGTACTATAGGAGTATAAAACACAAACAACTCAGTAATCTTAGGTGATTTCAATACCCCACTATCTCCAGTACACAGGAACATGGAATAAAGAATAATCAGAGACATCTGAATTAAATGACATCTTACATCAAATGGACCTAACAGACATCTACAGCAAATTCCAGCAAACCACCAAACAATGCACTTTCTACTCAGAAAGCCATGTGAGTTTCTTTAAAATTTCCAAAATAATGGGACGTAAAACACATCATCAAATACTAAAAAGTTGAAATAATTCCTTGTATTATATCATACCATGATGTAATAAGCTTATAATCAAAAGCAAAAGAAGTTCTATTCACTACATTGACACATGGAGATAAAACAACACACTTCTGAATTATGAATGAGTCTAAGAAGAAAGTAAGAAAGAAATGAAAGTATTCCTGATACTAAATGAAAGTGATAATACAATACAATGAACATCTAGGTAACTTTAGAAGCAGTCCTAAGAGAGATGTTTGAGTTCAAAGCACCAATAGTAAAAGGAGGAAGAACACACAAAATTATTTCAATGTTTGTATTTGTGGAGGTTTTTTCTGTGTCCCAGTGTGTGGTCGATTTTGGAGAATGTTCCTTGGGGTGTTGAGTAGAAAATGTATTATCTGGTATTAGGGTGGAATATTTGGTAGATGTTTGTGAGATCCATTTGGTGTATTGTCTCATTCAGTTCAGATGTGTCTCTGCTTATTCTTTGTCCGGTTGACTTGTCCAGAGGGCTCAGTGGGGTATTGAAGTCCCCTACTATGAGTGTGCTGGAGTTAATCTGTGCCTTGTGGTCCTGGAGAATTGTCTTTATAAAGTTTGGTGCACATATATTCATAATTGTGAAATCTTCATAGTGAATTGTTCCTTTGATAAAAATGTAATGGCCTTCTTTGTCTCTTCAGAGTTTTTTTTTTTTTTTTTTTAAAACTATTTTGTCTGATATTAAAATTAGCAACACCTGTCCTCTTTCTGCTTTGTTTAGGTACATTTTTGCTTGGATATTTTTTTCTACTCACGTTCCTTTCAAGGTTGGTGCCTGTCCTTGAAGGTATGATACATTTCTTGTAGATAGCATATCGATGGGATCTGTTTCCTAATCCAATCTCCTAGTCAATGTCTTTTGATTGGGGAGTTTAGTCCATTAATATTTAAGGTTATAATTGATAGATGTGTGTTGCTTCCTTTCACCTTATTATCCATTTGCGGTTTTGGTCTAGATTTCTACTTCTGCAGTTATGCTTTTATAAATTTCACTTTCTAGGTGTCTGGGGATAGTTGCTCCTTCCTTCTATTCTTTGAATTTCTTCAAGTATTCTCTGAAGGGTTGGTTTTTCATACTTGTGAATCTCACTATCAACACCAGGATAATCCAGCCCTATTATCAATAAGAACACATGGAGACTAAACAATACACTCCTGAATAATGAATGGGTCAAGGAAGAGATAAAGAAAGAAATAAAAGCATTCCTGGAACTGAATGACAATGATAATATAACACAACAAAACCTATGGGATACTTTAAAAGCAGTCCCAAGGGTAAGTTATAGCCCTGGGTGCCTACATTAGAAAAACAGAAAGAGCACAAGTGAATGATCCACATTGCAGCTAAAAATACTTGAGAGACAACAACAGATGCACCCTAAATGCAACAGACAGGAAAAAAATAACAAAAATCAGAGCAGAAATGAATGAAATAGAAACAAAGAAAACAATACAAAAAAAAAATCAATGAATCCCAAATTTGCTTTTTTGAAAGAATAAACAAGATAGACAGACCTCTAGCCCAGTTAACCAAAAGAAAGAAGGAACAACTACAAATCAATACAATCCGTGATGAAAGGGGAAATATCACAATAGACAGTGACAAGATCCAGAAAATCATACGGAAATACTTCAAAAACCTATACTCTACCAAGTTTGAAAACCTAGAAGAAATGGATGAATATCTGAAATCCTGGGAACCATGAAAGCACAACCAAGAAGAGATTGATACCTTAAACAGAGCCATAATATAGGAAGAAATTGAAGATGTAATAAGAAACCTCCCACAAAAAAAAGCCCAGGCCCAGATGGTTTCATGGCAGAATTCTATAAAACATTTAAAAAACGCTTACAACCATTATTACTCAAATTGTTTAGAAGGAAACAAACAGAGGGAATTCTTCAAAATTCCTTCTATGAAACCAGCATCGCTCTATTACAAAAACCAGACAAAGATACAACCAAAAAGGGGAACTATAGACCAATCTCATTAATGAACACAGATGCCAAAATTCTAAACAGGATACTGGCAAATCACATACAAACCCACACCAAGAAGATCATACATCATGACCAAGTTGGATTCATACCAGAAATACAGGGATGGTTCAACATATGAAAATCAATAAATATCATTAAGCGTATAAATGGACTAAAAGACAAAAACCACACAATCATCCCAATTGAATCAGAAAAAGACTTTGACAAAATCCAGCATCCCTTCATGCTAGAGGGAATTGGATTGGAGGGATCATTCCTCAATGTAATCAAAGCCATATATAGGCAACTCAGAGCCAATATCATCCTAAATGGGGAAACAACAGAAGCACTCCCTTTAAAGGTAGGAACTCAGCAAGGCTGCTCCCTGTCACCACTCCTCTTCAATATAGTGCTTGAAACACTTGCTAGGACAATAAAGCAAGAAAAGGAAATTAAAAGATTAATAATTGGAAAAGAGGAAGTCGACCTATCCTTTTTTAATGATGATATAATTGTTTACATAAGGAATGCTAAAAACTCCTCCAGAAAGCTCCAAGAAACCATTAAGAGCTTCAGTAAAGTGGCAGGATACAAATTTAACCTAGAAAAATAAGCAGCCTTTCTTTACACCAACAACAAACTATTGAAGAAGGAATTCAAGGAGACCTTCCCACTCACAATAGCCTCAAAAACAGTAAAATACCTAGGAACAAACTGAACCAAAGACACCAAAGATCTCTACAACAAAAATTTTTAATCCCTGAAGAAGGAAATTGAAGAAGACATCAGAAGATGGAAAAACCTCCAATGCTCATGTATCAGGAAAACTAATATAGTAAAAATGTCCATTCTACCCAAACTCTTGTATAGATTTACTGCAATTCCAATTAAAATCCCCAAGAGTTTCTTCACAGGCTTGGAGAAAAAAAAGTCCTTAATTTAATTTGGAAAAATAAAAGACTGCGAATAGCCAAATCAACCCTGAATGAAAAGAGCAATACAGGGGGGTATCTGTATTCAAGACTTCAAACTATACGACAGGGCTATAGTTATACAAACACTTTGGTACTGGCACAAAAACAGACCTGTTGACCAATGGAACAAAACAGGAGATCCAATTTTGAGCACATACAATTTCAGCCACCTCATATTTGACAAGGGGCTCAAGAAAACCCAATGGATCACAGACAGCAAGTGGTGTTGGCAAAACTGGATTGCCACCTGTAGAAGAATGAAATTAAACCCCTACCTCTCGCCCTGTACAAAAGTCAAATCCAGACGGATTAATGACCTCAACATGAAACCGCAAACTCTGAAGGCAATAGAAGACAAAGTTGGCAGCAGACTACAAGACCTAGGCATAGGAAAAGTTTTCCTAAATCAGACAGCAGCTATTCAAGAATTAAGATCGACAGTTGACAAATGGGACCTCATTAAACTCAAAAGCTTCTGTATATGAAAAGAAACAATGAAGGAAGTGAAGAGAAAACACACAGAGTGGGAGGAAACCTTCACCACAGATACATCTGACAAAGCATTGATTTCCAGAATATATAAACTAATCAAAAAACAAAGGAGAAATAAAACAAATGACCCACTAAATAGATAGAGCAAAGAGCTGAACAGAGACTTCACAAGTGAGGAATTAGAGAAGGCTGAGAAACATCTTAAGAAGTGTTCAGTGTCGCTAATAATTAAGGAATCGCAAATTAAAACCACTTTAAGATATCATCTTACTCCAATAAAATTGGCTAGGATCAAGAAAACAAATGATAACAAGTGCTGGAGAGGTTGTAGGTAAAGGGGAACACATATGCACTGCTGTTGGGAATGTAAACTGGTACAGCCCCTATGGAAAGCAGTGTGGAGAACCCTTGGAAGACTTGGAATGAACTTGCCACCTGACCCAGCCATACCACTCCTGGGTATGTACCCACAAGACTCACTTTACCACAGAGATACATGCACAGCCATGTTTATTAAGGCTCTCTTCACAATAGCAAGGAGCTGGAACCAACCCAGGTGCCCCTCAACTGATGAGTGGATAGAGAAAACGTGGTACATCTACACAATGGAGTTCTATGCAGCAGTAAAGAAAGATGACATCATGAACTTTGCAGGTAAATGGTTGGAGCTAGAAGATATCATGCTGAGTGAAGTGACACAGTCCCAGAAAAACAAAGAACAAATGATATCCCTCATATGTGGATGCTAGCACCAATTACCTAGTTGTATGACAAACTGAGCAATGTCAATGTGATCTGAAAACAATTGTGCTTTTATATCATAGAATCCCTTAAAAGATAAACAAATAAAGGGGGAAAAAAGGACAAAGAACACATCTCAATGACTTAACATTCCACCTCAGAGAACCTGTCTCAAAAAACAAACAAACAAACAAACAAAAAAAACCAAAATTCCATCTCAAGGCTATGAAAAGTCAAGAACAAACCAAACCAAAACCCAGGAGACAAGAAGAAATAACAAAAATCAGAGCAAGAATTAACAAAAGAAGAACAAGGAAAACTATACCAAAAAAAAAAAATCAATGAATCTAAGAGCTGTTTCATTCAAATGTTTAATAAGATAGACAGACCCTTGGTCCATTTAACCAAAAGAAAGAAAGAGCAAATCCAAATTAATAAAATCAGAGATGAAAAGAGAAACATCACACACATGAACACACACATACAAACACACACACACACACACACACACACACACACACACAAACACAGAAGACATTATGCTAAGTAAAGTAACACAGCACCAGAAAAAACAAATGACTAATGATAGTCCTCATTTGTGGATGCTAGCACCAAATCCCTAGTTGCAAAGCAAACTAAGCATCATAAATGTTATATTTATTTTTATCTGAAATCAGCAGTGTGGTTAAAAGTTGAATCCCTTAATGGGCTATAGAATTAACCTTCTACTTATGTTCAGACTTTGTAATATTGGTATATGGGTAGAGGGTATGTATGCTTATTTTAGAGTAATATAAAATTAAAGTGGGAAAAGTGAATTCCTAAACATATTTTGGGACTTAATATATAGATTATTTTCAGTCATCATAATTTAGGTATATGTGTGACATATATATATATATATAATAGATAGATATATAGTCATACATATATATATATATATATGCATATTTTAGAACAATACAAATTGGAGGGAACAACACAAAAGCCTGGGCCAAAGAACTGATTGAAAAAGTAAACCTAGGCCCCAAATGTTAATCCTCTGCAAAGAAAAACTTCAAAAAGACTGAGAAAAATGTGCAGGATGTACATGGCGGAATGCATGAGCTCGGGTGGGGTTGGGGGGCATAGAAGGAAGAATGAGTCTAAACTGGATTGAGAAATGTTGGATGAAATCACACAAATTAAATAAAATTATTAAAATTAAGAAAATAAACAATGGAATGAACAATTTCCTTTCATCTAAAAATTAAATTTGAAAGTCAAAGAGAAATTGATGAATTTCTGAATTCATGGAAACTAGAAAGTTAATCCATGATGAGATCAGCAACATAAACACACATGTAAAAACAAATGAAATTGAAACCTTTTTATAAAACCTCCAACTAAAAATGCCTGTGCCTAGATGGGGTCACAATAGAAATGTATCAGGCAATCAAAGATCTATAACCAATATTTCTTAAATTATTCAAAAAGATAGAAACAGAGGGAAAATTCCTAACTCCTTCTATGAATCCAGCATCACACTAATATCAGAAGCAGGTAAAGATTCAACATAAAAAGAAGCTTAAAGGCCCATATCCTTAATGAAAATAGTCACAAAAAATTCTTATTAAAATATTCACGAACTGCATACAGACATATATCAAAAAGATCATCTACCCTGGTCAAGTTTGATTTATTCCAGTGATGCAAAGATGGTTCAATATATGTAAATCAATAAATGTCAAAAAAGTATATAAACTTGAAGACAAAAATTGCATTACTATCTCAATAGATGTACAGAAAACTGACAAAATCCAAAATAAAAGTGCTAGAGGGAACTGGCCTGGATGGGACAAAATTAAACAACAAAATCACAGCCAACATTATTATACATGGAGAAAACCTGGAATCTTTACCATCTAAATCAGAAATGATCTCTACTGCTTTTCAATATAGTGATTGAAACTCTTCTTACAGCCATAAGACAAGAGAAGGAAATTAAATAATTGCTAATTGGAAAAGAAGAGATAAAATTATAATTATTTATATATGATATTACACATAAGAAATCCATAAAATTACATCAAAAACTGTAAGAAATGATTGATACTTTCAGCAAAGTGTCAGGTTACAAAATCAATTTTCAAAAATTAATAGCCTTTCTGTATACCAATAAAAAGCAATTGGAGAAAGCATTAATAGCAACACTTTGAGTCACAACTCTTCAAGAAAAATTTTAGGAATAAATATAACCTAAGACATTAATGATCTCTACAATGAAAATTTTAAACCTTTAATTTTAGGAATAAATATAACCTAAGACATTAATGATCTCTACAATGAAAATTTTAAACCTTTAATTATAAAGATAGAGGAAGACACCAGGAGAGGGAAGGACTTCCATACTCATGGTTTCGGAGAAATATAGTTGTGAAAATGACCATCCTACCAAAAGCAGTGCGTTGATTCAGTACAATCCTAATAAAAATCCCCATGACATTCTTTACAGAGCTAGAAAAAAAAACAGTTTAAAATTAATATGGAATCATAAAAGAACTTAGAGCAATCTTGAGCAAAAAGAGCAATGCTGAGGGAATCACCATAGGAGATAGCAAACTATATTGCACATCTATAGTCATAAAAACAGAATGCTACTGGCACATAAACAGAGACTGTAGATGAATGGATCATAATAAAGAACCCAAACATGAGTACGTGCAAAGACAGCCACCTGATATTTGACAAAATTGCCAAGAAAACACAATGGAGGGAATGGAACACCTTCAACAAGCAGTGCAGGGAAAACTGGATCTCTTCCAGTAGAAGAGTCAAATTGGACCCTTACGTTTCACCCTGCACTTCAGATTTGTTAGAGACCTTGTGCTGGATAGCTTTAGTGTCAACTTGACACACCTGGATTGAGGGAGCCTCAGTTGGGGAATTGGCTCCATTGGATTGGCCTGTGGCCACATCTGTGGAGTATTGTCTCAATTGTCGGGAAACGTGGGAGGGCCCAGCCCACAATGAGTAGTGCCACTCTGGGCAGGTTGTGTGTACAGTATAAGAAGGTGGGCTGGGCATGAGCCAGGGGAGCAAGCCAGTGAACAACGTTCCTCCGTGGTTTGTGCTCCAGTTCCTGTCTCTGGGTTCCTGCCCTGAGTTCCTGCCTTGGGCTCCCTAAGTGATTAACTGTGACCCAGGAGATGTAAGCTGAATAAACCCTTTACTCACCAAGTTGGTATTAGTCAGAGTGTTTTGTCACAGCAATGGAAGACAAACTAGGACAGAAATTGGTACCAGGAGTGGGGTATTGCTGTGACAGACCTGACCTTGGTGTTTTGGGGAATGATTGTGGAGGCGTTTGGAACTTTGAGCTGGGAAGATCATTGAATGCCTAAAGATCATTGCTGTGGAGCTTGGAGCAGTTTTGCTGAAGGATTTGTAGAAGATGGAGGCTTGGCTTGTAAAGTTTCTAGTTTCAAAGAGGAAGAGAAATCATCAGGACTGTGTAATCTGTGGGTTCTTGTCAGCTGGGGCTGAAAAATCAGCTGTAATAAGAGACCAGAACCTGAAGTGAAAGCTATGTTGTACTGGGACAATTGATGCTGGTTATCTGGGGCTGAAAAATCAGTTGTAAGTAACAAGAGACCAGCATCACTGTGGTGAAATCTTCTGGGAAAAATTTCTTCTGGGTCAGCACACAGAAGCTGTGTTCCAGAAGGTGCCTGAGCCTCCATGTCAAGCCAGAAACAAGACTTGGTAGTGTGTAAGAGTCTCCTATATGGTTCTGGTGTTGAAATTTGAGAGGGTCACAGAGAGCAGCCGAGGCTTGGCACTGTGAGAGGTCAGGAAAGACCATTGGTGGAAGTGCACCTCGGTTGCAGTGAAGACCCCAGGATTGCAGGGGTCATGGAGAGAAGCTGAGGCTTTGCACCAGGAGAGGTCAGAAGAGACCATTGGTGAAGGTGCTGCCTCAGTTTCAGTGGCCACCCTAGCTTTTTGGAGGTGCCGGTACCCTGAGACGACCGCCAAGAGCAGCGGCAGGTGTAGAATGGAGTCGGCCTGGGCCTGTGAGATGAGCTGTGTGTGCCACGGATGGCAGAGTTGGAGAGGGGCAGCTGCCGAGACCCTTTGGAGCCCAGAAGATCGTGAGTGAATCCCAGGTGTCCAGCCTTGAGCTACTTTGCTGGACTTAGGTTTTGTTTGAGAGTGCCTGATTCTTCCCTTTGAAATAAGACAGTACTTGTTTTGGATTTTGCAGCAGCCCACAGTTAAGAGATTTTTAATAGACTGGACTTTTAAGCGTTTGGACATTTTAAGGACTGTAGGGCTTTTGAGGTTGTACTGTCTTAGGTTGTGATTAGTGTGATTAGTTACTTTGGGGATAAGAACTGGAAAGGTGGTGGTTTAATAGTGATGTGTTTTGTGTGTCAAGTTGACAAGATGTCAATTGTGCTAGATAGCTTTAGTGTCAACTTGACACACCTGGATTGAGGGAGCCTCAGTTGGGGAATTGGCTCCATTGGATTGGCCTATGGCCACATCTGTGGAGTATTGTCTTGATTGTCGGGCAACGTGGGAGGGACCAGCCCACAATGAGTAGTGCCACTCTGGGCAGGTTGTGTGTACAGTATAAGAAGGCGGGCTGGGCATGAGCCAGGGGAGCAAGCCAGTGAACAGCGTTCCTCCATGGTTTGTGTTCCAGTTCCTGCCTCTGGGTTCCTGCCCTGAGTTCCTGCCTTGGGCTTCCTAAGTGATGAAATATGACCCAGGAGATGTAATCTGAATAAACCCTTTACTCCCCAAGTTGGTGATGGCCAGAGTGTTTTGTCACAGCAATGGCAGACAAACTAGGACAGACCTCAATATGAAACCTGAAACTCTGAAATTGCAAGAAGAAAACATAGGCAAACCCTATGAGATAAAGGTATAGGAGATGATTTTCTAAATCAGACATCAGTTTCTCAAATATAAAGGCCAGCAATCAATCAAAAAGTGGGAATACATTAAAGTAAAAAGCTTCTTTATGGCAAAAGAAATAACCAAGGAAGTGAAGAGGAACCCCACTAATTGAGAGGAAATCTTCACTTGCTCAAAATATGATATAAGATTAATAAACAAAATATACAAAGAACTGAAAAAAACAATGAAACAAAATAAACAACCAAATAAAATGATGGGTGAAGGACTTGTTCAGAAAATTGTCAAAGAAGAAATAAAAATTACTAATAGCCCAGTGTGGTGGCACACACCTTTAATCCTGGCATTGGGGAGGCATAGGCACAAGGATCTCTGTGAGTTCAAGGCCAGCTTGGTCTGAGAATGAGTTCCAGGCCAGCTGGTGCTACAAGGAGGCCTTGTTTCAAAATACCAAAGCCAAAGCCAAAGCCAAAAAAGAAAAAAAAAAAGAAGACTAATAAACACTTTAAAAATACTCAACATCCTTAGTAACTAGAGAAAAGCAAATCAAAATGACTTTAAGATTTTATTTTACCCCAGTTAGGCTGGGTGTATCAAGAGAACAAAATCTTTCAAATGCGGTCATGGCTGTGAAGAAAATAAGCACTCATTCACTGCTGGTGAGATTTGAAACTAATGTGTTCACTATGGAAAACAATGTGAAGACCCCCCCTCTTTTTCCCTACATTTGGTCCTTTACTCTATCTCACCTTTCACTGACCCTTTCATCTAGTTCTGTTTTCACTATTAATTTGAGTCCTGTTTCATCACAGTTTTAAAATATTTGTAAATTTTATTTTTCTTTTTCTGCCTGGATACATTTAGAGCTATGAGAAAATATTACATACATATGATCTCTATGTTAGATCCAATTACCCTTAATAAAACTAAAAATGACTGGGAGACAGAGGCAGACTAAACTCATCTCTGTGAGTTCAAGGACAGCAGAGTTTACATAGTAGCCAGCTGGGACCAGAGTTTACATAGTAGCCAGCTGGGACCCTGTCTCAAAAAGATCCTGCCAAAAAAATAAATAAATAAATAAAACATAAAAATTAATCTACTATATGATTTGTTTATAACGCACCTTGATATATGCCCAGCAGACTTATCCTACTTTAGCTATACTGCGGGGGGTGGGGGAGCACTCCTTGACCCAGGGAGCTGAGAGCTGTAGCTAAATGCTGCTAGGGATGGCAATTTGTAATGTTGGCTTCCAGTCTTTGGGGTCCTGCTCTCAGAGACTCGGGCTAGTTCCCATAATAACCTATTTATTTGCTCACCACAGAAGTCCTGGATGAGGTTTTAAGCAAGTTTCTTTATTCTAAGGGAAACTCTTATACAGCAAAGTTCTTAGGCAAAAATCTCATCTTAGTCAAAACTCATACAGGTTCTTATGGCAAAATCTTTATTACAGTAAAAATCTATACTTACAGCAAGATCTCTTTAGGTTCTTATGGCTACAGATTCTCAAGGCAGAATCTCTGCTTATAAAAATTCTCTGTCTAGTTTAAGGTAAATGGTGGATGTCTCCAGTCTAGCTTATGGCAAATGCTGATTTCTCTGACCAGGTTATGACAAATGGTGATGTCTCCCTTTCTATTCTTTGTTCAAGTATCTTTTATATGCCAAGAACATGTGGTTTCTTAAACCTCACCAAATTCTAAGAATGTGTTTCTTGCAAAGGACCTGGAGCGAGACAGCTCCAAGAGATAAGGCTTGAGTGAATTAGTAAGCTTGACGGGGTGCTTGGCCATTAAGAGCAAACATAATTTCTGGTAAAAGCAAGGACAGTCTAGTAATGATGTACTTATGTTCTAATGTTAAAGTATGCACTAACTAGGAGGAGGGGTAGATATTAAATCAAATAGAGACTGCACCAGGATGGCTTTTCCACAGAGCAAAGGAATTTGAGGCCTAGCAGCGACCCCTAATTCTGGTGTTACAGAGATAAGACCCATAGAAGGAGATCTGGTTTCAGACTTCCAGCCCTATCAGGGCTGAACTGCCAGCTCAAGAATTCTTAAATTATGTGTTAAACCTAATTCTGGGATGCAGCAATATACCTATACATCCATGTTTGTTGATGCTGTCTTCATAATAGTTAAGGACTGGAGAAACTTAAAAGGCCTCAACTGATGTATGGGAAATGATCATGTGGTACCTTTCCACAGTGGAGTTTTACTCTGTGCTAAGGAAAGACAAAATCATGAAATTTGCAGGTAAATGGATATAACTGGAGACTGTTATACTAAGTGAAGTAACACAGACTCAGAAAAACAGGTGACATATATTCTACTTCATTTGTGAATCTTGGAACCAATCACCTATATGTGATTATATATCCTGCTGTAACAGAAGTAGGAGCCAGGAAAAAGGAAAGAAATCAAAGAGGTAAAGGGAAATAAAAGCCTGAACAACAGGGATAGTAAGAAATAGATTTTACCAGGCACGATTAGTGAAAATATACATTCAAATGGAAAAGGAGGAAATGGATCATGGGAGTGAGTGGAAGAAGGAACTCGAGAATGATGATGATAATAGGTGAAAGGTATTTCTTATCGAAGAGAAAATGGGATACTTAAACTAGAGAGGGTAGAGGGAAGTTAGACAGGGAAAGAAAGAGGAGCAATAAATAAAGCTTAGATGATATAAAAAAAAAACAGAGGGAAAGATATTAACTCAAATCCCCCTTCCAAATATATAAACAATATCTGAATATTATGTGCATGTATAGATCTGAAGGCTACATAACAAGAGGCACAGTGTCAGAATGGAGAAAACTAACTTTGAGTTGTTGGTTAGAATAGTCCAAGAGACTCCTAAAATAACACAATTGCCACAGCCATTAATCATCTCCCAGAATTTGAAGTTAAGATGCTACTCCTAAAGGCAGGAGATATTTTAAAAGCAAGATTTAGAGTAATGGAGCAGAAATGAACCTGAAAGCCTTCTTCTGAAAGCCTTCTTTCTGAAGACTACCTTTCATAGTTCTAGAGGATTATATTCAAACAGCTAAGTGCAAAAAAATCAATTAATGGTCCAACCCAGATACAAAGTATTACAATGAAACTGACTAGCACATCAAATTATCACTATTGATGCAGTGTTGGCAGTTTTATATAGGGGGTAATCAATAGCTGTATAATTGGTCTTAAAACCCATTCAGTGGGAGGGAAGTCATGGGTGGCATTTTAAATGCAGCAAAATAAACATGGGTGGCAGGGCATAGATCCTAGAGAAAACCCTAACTTTGTTGTATCTCTAGACAAAATTTCTTACTATATCCTAAATATGGATCATTATACTTACAGATAAGTATACTATAAGTATGCCATTCTTCAAAGAAGCTTCTTTTTGCAACAGTTGTATGGTATTACAGAATTTCATAACTGATCACACACAGAGAACATAGTTCTTAGAGATGCCCAGTCCTAAGTGATTGATCTATGGTGGGCCTAAGAGTCATAGGGCATAGCAGAACAGGCTAAAGAGACTGCTAATGTGTACCTCAACTCTCATCAATGAAAGTTCAAGTTCCTTTTTTAATTGTTATTAAATCTTTTCCATAAATCTTACATCGTTTCTCAAATTGGATTTAGAATGACTTCCCTTTCCATGCCCTCCACCCTACCTGAGTCCCTGCACTCTAATATACATGTCTTGCATCTTTTTCTGAGTCTTTTCAGAGTGTTTTTTTCCAGTTCTTTGGTTGTTGTTGTTCTCTCTAACTTGTATTGCTTCAATACACAGTGTGATGTACAGAGAAAACCACATCTGCCCAAGTTTTAGAGAATAAGAGACTGCAGAGTGTGCATCCATACTTGGGACTCCTATGTTGAATCTCACCTATCCATGACTTAGGGACAATTTCTGAACAGGGTGTAGAAAGATTGAAAGAGCCAGGGATAGTGCACAAAAATAAGGAAATAAGTTCTCAGGCCTCTGGGAATTTCTTCATATGAACTTGCAACAATGGTGACAACTTATACAAACCCAGGGCAACTCAATCAAAAATTCCTAGACAAAAACTTAGCATAGAATGGGAGGAATGGGCAGTTGGCCACAACCCTAGTGTATTAGTCAGGGTTCTCTAAAGAAACAGAAGCAACAGGATGAATATATAGATATATACAATTTATTGATTTGCTCACGTGACAGAGTTCAAGGAGTCCAACAGTAGCTGTGCTGCACTGGAGAGGCTGAGAATCCAGGGAACTGCTCAGTCTGCAAGGCTGGATGTCTCAGTAGTCCCAATCTGGTGCTGAGGTCCTGATGGATTCCAGGAGATCTGCT
The DNA here is from genome assembly GCA_009823505.1 of Rhizomys pruinosus. Classification (NCBI taxonomy): domain Eukaryota; kingdom Metazoa; phylum Chordata; class Mammalia; order Rodentia; family Spalacidae; genus Rhizomys; species Rhizomys pruinosus. The sequence goes on along the minus strand of VZQC01000197.1, from coordinate 451,410 downwards.
GGTCTCAGTACATGCTAGGATCTGTAGGGTTGATCACAGCAGCAAGACAAACTCACCAGTGAGAGAGAGGCAAGCCACAGGATAAAAGGGACCAGATCCTTCTGCCATGGCCTTTTATACTGCCTGCTGGCAGAAGGTAATGCCCACATTTGGGGTGGGCCATCCGGGTTGAGGTGGTCCAATCCGAACATCCTTTTCCTCTTATTTCTTCCTTAGTCCAGTCAAGTTGACACCCAGGATTAACCATCACACCTAGTCAAGGAACTAGTAGAAAATGATCACTGTGGGGTGAGGGAGAGTAGATCTTCTTTAAAGGAATCACTCTGATAGACTGACTAGACTCCAGTGAATAAACCTGCACTGAGTGACATCTGGATACAAATGTTTGACTCCACAGAACTTAACATACATGACAGAATACCTGATATCTGCTGGGGTAAATATGTGGAGTAGAAAGGGAAAGGCTCTAAATTTCATTAATATGTATGATATGAAATGCACAAAAACTCAATAAAATGTTTAAATAGTGATAACTTCAATTATTCTCTGTCCTCTTTAGTCTCTGAATTTTCTTCATTGAATACAGATCTCACTGGGTTTATATTGCTCTCATTTTGTTTATTGTTAATCTGCTTTGGATTCTGTGTTGAAGAAACATATTGTTGGTATCTCTGTAAAGTCAGAATCACCTAGCAAAAAGCACAGGTTTTCATAATTACAACTCTAAGCTCTAAGTATTAGCTTTGTCACAATGGGAAGTATTTTCTATGAATTACAGAATGGAATGAAAAAAGGAAATCAAAAGGGTATGCACATTCATTATGAGCAAACAGACTTGTCTATTTAATGCTAAAGTGTGTGTGTGTGTGTGTGTGTGTGTGTGTGTGTGTGTGTAAGTAAAAATGTGTGTAAGGGTGAGTATGCATGTGGACATGCATACATGTAGAGGCCAGAGGTCCATCTGTGGTATGACTTCTCAGATCCCATGGACCTTGTTTTTTGAGATAGGATTTCTCACTGTATTGGAACTTATCAAGTATAATCTTTTGATACATAACCCCCATGATACCCCGGCTCCTCCTAATGAGCAATGATATGTTCTACTATGGCTGCAATTATTATTTTTTTGGTCTTTTCGAGCCAGGGTCTCCCTGTAGCCCCAGCTGGCCTGGAACTCACTCCATAGACCAGGCTGGCCTTGAACTTACAAAGATCCTCCTGCCTCTGCCCCCCAAGTGCTAGGATTAAAAGCGTGCCCCACCACGCCAGGCAATGGCTGCAATTTTTACATGAGTTTTTAGGATTCAACTTATGTGTTCATGTTTGCAAAGGTAGCACTTCACCATCTGAGCTATTTCTGCAGGCCTTAAATGCTACCTTTTTAAAAGTATGGATAGGCAAATGCTGAAAACACTTTACAAGTAAGATTTTACCACAAGGTTTAGGTTATGCAAAAATTCCTGAGAGAAAGGGTTCAGGAAGTGTCCAGGGGGAATTGGAGTCCACTGTCTGTCCAGGGGAGATGATGAGTTAGCCAGGAGACAGCTTTGTGGCCTTATGGTCATACCTTGAGCTTTGGATGGGGACTTAGGCCACGCGGAGGAGTGGCAAGGAAAGATGATGTATCAGTCTGGAACTGGGCTTTGTCCAAATGTGGGCAAGGGCGCTGCACATGGGCAGGCTGGCCACAGCAGGGGAACAAGTTGCATCATGTTCCCAGGACTCAACATCTGCCAACCGTCTACTCAGGACATTCCACCATGGCAGAGGATGGGGGGCAGGGATTAAACATTTACATTTTTTTGGGGGGGGTCATTTTGAGACAGGGTCTCCTTTTAGTCCCAGCTGGCCTGGAGCTTGCTCTGTAGACCAGGTTGGCCTTGACCTCACATTTACATTCTTAAGGTGGTAGTTTACTAAGTATTTGAAAACTAGAGTCTATTTTTAAATGATTGAGTAGGAATGATTATCATTGGTAAGTTCCATGACCATGTATTTCTTTAAAAAAGCTGTTATTTTTTTGTTGAATAGTGTTAATTAAAAAAAAAAAAAAAAACGGCCTTGGCTGAAACACCCAGCAAGATTTTCCATGGACTCCTTTCTCTCAATATTTCTAGATAAATCAATAATGGAAAAAAAAAAAAAAAAAAAAAAAAAAGGAAGAATGAAAGGGACAATTTTATTGTGAATACTATGATTTGAACTACTTGTAATTTAAACCATGTAATAGAGTGGCTTTTCATTTCTACTTTTCTTTTGCATAGATAGTTTCATTGATCCAAATTATTAACTTTTCTTTGACACTCAAGTCTGCCACGAGTTTTCTTGGTTGTATGACTACTTTTGCTTACTAGAATTTTTATCAGTGATAATCAAAAAAACTTAAATGATCATGCACATTTTTGGCTGCCCTTTTATTCTTTTTTGTTATTGTAAAGAATAACAAAGCTTTTTGTTATTCTAAAGAACATACTCTGAGATACCATTGGTAGAAGAAATGTACATTAGTGGTCTACAATTTAGAATGAAACCTATGCCATCAAGACTGGCAAAGCCAGAACCAGCTGTGAATGCCCAAAAAAGAAGAGCATATGACTTAGTTCCATTTTCTACATTTTCTTTCTCCTCTCTCTTCTTCCACTTCCCTTTTGGTAGAGGAATATAAGAAAAAAAAATGGGGGCTGGAGAGATGGCTCAGTAGTTAAGAGAACCAGCTGCTCTTGCAGAGGACCCAGGAAGAAACGATTCCCAGCACCCACATGGAAGTAAGAACTGTCACTTTTAGGTAGGCCGGGCCATGGTGGGCACAGTGCCTTTACATCCAGCACTTGGGAGGCAGGACAGGCAGATCTCAGTGAGTTTCAAAGGCCAGCCTGGTCACAGAGATGGAATTCCAGGCAGGCTGGGCTATAGGGGAAACCCTGTCTCAAGAGAAGGAGAGAGGAGGAGGAGGAGGAGGAGGAGGAGGAGGAGGAGGAGGAGGAGGAGGAAGAGGAGGAGGAAAATAAAATGAAATGTCTCTAATACCATTACAGCATTTATCTAGTTAGAACCAAATCCTTGCTGTAAAAACTGGCAAGCCCAGAGTCACCTACAGATCCTCAAATGAGAAAGACCTATGACTTATTTTCCTACCTTTTCTGTAAAAACTGGCAAAGCCAGAGTCACCTACAGATCCCCAAATGAGAAAGACATATGACTTATTTCCTACCTTTTCATTTCCCTTCATCTCCCTCCCATTTCTCCTCCCTCCTTCCTCCAGTCTGCCTCCCTCCTTTCCCCTCTCACCTTCCCTCTTAGTATATGTGCTGCGGAAGTGAGCACCTCACCCTACCCCTTAGTAATGTAAATGAAGACAGAATATTAAGAAAGGGAAAAATACTCTAAAATAGGTATAGGTTAATAAGCTGTACAGAAGAAAATGCTCCAAACACCTGGACTAGAAACACCTGGATTAGAGTTTTCATGATCTTTATAAATCATTCAAATAGCAACGACTTTTCTCATGATTGCATAGCCTTGACTTTTCCTGCAGGCTTCTCACCTCATGAGCCTTGGCTTCTTTAATACCTTTAAGCTTGCTGCTGTTCTCTCTAGTCCCTATTCTCCTGATACAATGCTCCACTAGGAGCTGATAGCCCAGAAAATTTGGGGGAGGGGCTGAAGGGTAAAAATCAGTGTTCTACAACTTCTTCCATTCTGACGGGTTGCATAGACCTAAGTGTGAATATAAGATTGTCATTTATTTATTGCTTTAAGTGCAGATGCTGGATTTCCTTAGTTGGCTTGAATCTTTGCATCATACTGAGTTTAGCTTGAGAATTCCTATGACTGCTTTTAAAGGCTTAATTAAATATTGCTGTTTTATTGTAATGGTGTTCACAGCCTTGGTAACTCCATTTTATTTTAGTGACTCCATCTTAATGGCTGAAACTTGGCCTAGAAAATCAAGTCCAGGATCAACCGGTTGGCTCTCTCAACCTTAGGAATCCCTTCTCTACAAAGTCTTTTGACTACCTATCTACCTTACCTTACGTTACAATTGCCTGCACCCCACCCACTTCTTATCTTAGTTTTTGTAAACCTGTAGCAGGCAGGAACTTAGTTTTTGTAAACCTGTAGCAGGCAAGTTTTTATTCTCTTAACTGGAATCCTCTCCATCCCCCAAATCACCAGGTTATCCTATTTGACTTTATAAGCCTAATCTCCCTCTGAGGCAAGGCTGTACCCCACCCCAAACCTGATCTTTGTACAGTCCTAGGCAGTCTAAATTAAAAATCTAATTTGACTAATTTGAATGTGGTGTCCGTGTGCTCTTTTCTTCCACTGGTCCAGCACCAGAGTATTATATTATGTGGATAAACATGATGTGTTTATTCTTGGGTTATATAGCAAATATCAAAAGTGGGATATGGCAAGGAGTTAACTTAAAATGTAATTCTTCACTTCTGTATTTTCTGTCACAATTTGTTACACATTACTATATTTCCATATTTTTTTCTAATGAGGAATAATAAATCTTGGATATATTGTTTCAACACTTCATGCTTTGGGCTTCCTTATAATTATTATATTATATATTTCTAATACAGTAAATTAAGCATTCTGAAATCATTTGGGAAAAATTTGTGCTAGTAACCAGTAACAAGAAAAAAAGTTTGTATTAATTTTTGCTGGGTATCTTGATGTCTTTATCATCTTCAAGCATTTCAATTTATCCAGGAGCTGGAAGGTTGATGGCTCAGCTGTTAAGGGCACTGGTTGCTCTTGCAGAGAACCTGCATTCTTTTCCAAACTCACTTGGAGGCTAACAATTGTCCATAACTGCAATTTCAGTGGATCCAATGCCCTCTTCTGACCTCCACTGGCATTGCAGAAGTGCACTCATACACATACAGGCAATCCATTTATACACATAAAATAAAAATAATAAATAAATTTTATTTTAAAAAGCTATCTCAATTGTTCCCAATAACAACAAATATATCTGATCATTATGACTATTAAATAATTTGTACTAAAAAATTCCCTTTGAATATTTCAAACAAAATAAAAACCTTATGCTTTTTTTTTTTTTTTTTTTTTTTGGCTTTTTGAGACAGGGTCTCCCTATAGCCCCAGCTACCTGAATTCCGTTTTAAGACCAGGCTGGCCGGAACTCGAAAAGATCCGCCTCGCTCTGCCCCCCGGGGCTAGAATAAAGGTGTGCGCAACATGCCCAGCCAATTTTATTTTGTACTTTAAAAAAAAATATGAATATAAATAGAATTTTTTTTGGTCCTTTTGAGACATGGGTCTCCCTGGAGCTCCAGCGTCGCTGGACTCACTCATGTAAGACGAGGCTGGACTAACTCACAAAGATCGCTGCCTCTGCCTCCCAAGTGAAGAACATATATTCTGTCTTTTTTTTTTTTTTTTTAATTTTTTTTTTTTTTTATTTCTGTATGTGTACGAATGTACTGTCTGCATGTAGGTCTGTGCACCCGTGTCGTGCAATGCCGCGGAGTTCAGAAGAGGGTCTCGGATTCCCCTGGAACTGGAGTTCTCCTGGAATTGGAGTTACAGACGGTTCTCAGCCGCCATGTGGGTGCTGGGGATCGAACCCGGGTCCTCTGCAAGAGCGGTCGGCGCTCTTAACCGCTAGGCCATCCCTCCAGCCCCGTGAAGAACATATATTCTTATTAACAACTATGTGACTTCAAAAGGAGGAATTTCCCTTTAATGAAGTACTTAATTAAAAAGAAACTTTTTTCAGATTCATTGAATTACAGTAGAATGTTGATAAAGTGGAGAAAGAGCATCCGTTAGAGAATTCTTATTCTTACTCATAAAATAATTTAAGAATGGAATCAAACAGAAGTTTTAAGACAATATTATAATTTTAAAGAAAAACCTTCAGGCCATGCTAGCTGGAAATCTCTGCAGCTGCTGCTTTGAGGAGGTGAATGGAGGGGAGAAGGAAAAAAGCCCTGAAGCCATACAGGTTGTGCCTGCATGGAGGTCACACATGTGTCCCATTGGCAGGACATGGTAGGGAATAAGAAGCCTTAGAGAAGAGGTAAAGAAATAAGCCCTGGGGCTCCAAAAGCAACTGGAGAAAGCGTGCTTAGAAAAGGGATGTGATGAAGGGGAAAAGTCCTACTTTCTGAAGAATTCAGACTAGCAAGCAAACATAGAAAGGGATACATTTGTGAGGCTGACTAACTGATTAACACTTTAATAACTGTGGAGACTTTGGGAATGTTGTAGATCCGGAGCCTATTCACATATTATCTGGGGACATTTTTAGCTCCCTAAACAGCCACTCCTTGCCCATCTCAGTTTCTGAATAATCATCTGATGACTAATAGAATACATTAACAAAAGGAATAATCTCCACCAATCAAAGGCTAAGAATGCCATGTGATAGCACCTGAGGCCCATAACCCGAGATTTCTTTTTTGATGTATCTGCCTACTTACTGTTTCCATCAATGTAATTGAAAACTGCCTTCATTTATGAGATTATTCTGTTACTTTAAAATTTCCTGAAACTGTGACCATGTTGTAACATGGGATTTGGGATAACATGAATTTGTGTTCTAGACCATCTTCACTCATACTTGGCTCCAGAACAAACTATCTCTTATCCCTTTTGAGGTGAGAGTTATTTGTTTGTGTTGACAAGCACTAGGAACTGTGCCCACCTATTTAGCATAAATTAGGGTGAGCCTATCTTCCCATGTGGTGCTATTACCAGGTGATTGGCCAATGAAACTGGAAGGTAGAACTTCCAATAGATAGATAGACTACACATTTTATAGTTTTCACCAGTTAATCCTATAGGACTTTTAGCTACTCTAACATTGTGATAACTTAGAGTTAGGGCTTGGGTTTCAGTCAGATAGCACCTAGAATGATGACTCTATTGTTTTAACCAGGCAAAGGTGAAAATTTTATTTAGCATCTTATGCCTCAGTATCCTCAACAGCAAGATAATATTAATTGTGTAAACTTCAAGATTTTGTCACATAAGGAGCTGGAGAGATGGTGCATCTAAGAGCACTAGCTGTTCATGCAGAGGACCTTGGTTTGGTTCCCAACACCCTCATGGAGTCTAAGAAATCAAATGTTTAAGACCAGTTCCAGGAGATCCGATGCCTTCAATACAGTTACATACATGCAGGTAATACACTCAGACACATAAAATAAACATAATAAATAAATTAAAAAGTGTTTCTTATTTAAAAACAGTGTCTGCAAAACACTATAGAAAATAATGTGCATGAAAATTGTATTTGCTAGGAAAAAATTAGCAACTTCTTAGCATTTATCAAAGAGATATGCATATATAGGTACAGTTTCTAATTGAACCAATATTTCCCCTTTATACCTGTTTACTTTAACGGATGATGTATAACTAAACTTGAGACATGTATTGCCAACAAAAGGTGAATTATATCAGTCAGACCAGCAAATATCCGAAGCTAAATATGCCAAATAAGTGAGAAATACTTATTTACAACTTATATTTTGATGTCGAATCTCAATTTGATACTGTTATACAAAAAAAAAAAAAAAAATGACCAAGCTGAAAATCTCTGATTTGCTTTTGGGTTTTCCTTCCCCTTTCAAGCAATTTTCAATTAATTACTAAGCTATATCAGTATGCCTCATAAACCCTGACAAACCTTTTGATTTCTTTGAAACTCACATTTTTATTTTCTCATTGAGATTCAGTGATGTTCTTCAAGAGTTAATCTTGCTTCCATTGTACATAAGTTTCAAGTTTCTAGTTTTAGATTTGTTTAGTCTAATCATGATTATCACAGTTCTCATATGGAAAATATGAGAACTAATGACACCATCTAATTACCATGATTTAATTATCTAATAATTTTTTGAACTTTAAATCTGGGGAAATATTTTTAAGGAAAATTGGACAAATTATTTCTTATGATATTTTTAAAATTATAATGTAACTCCTGACATTATTGAAATATGGACAAGGTATGAAATGTCCTTTCTTCTTTCAGTAATATTTTCTTACTATGTTATTACAATCATGACTTATTTCTCTTCAGTGAGTATGCTTCTGCTGTAATGATTTCTCTGTCTCTTTGTCTCTGTCTGTCTCTCTCTCTCTCTCTCTCTCTCTCTCTCTCTCTGGTATTTTTTCTACAACTTGATATGGAGACCAGGGTGGCCTCAATCTCACAGAGATCCTCCTGCCTCTGTTCCCCTAGTTCTGTGATTAAAGACATGTGTCAACATGTTTTTCCATGAAGCATCTCTGTATAAAATATTGAACTCCTTCTAGTTTTCTACAACTCAAAATATGTTTTGTTTTTATTTTTATTTTTTTGGTTTTTTGAGACAGGGTCTCCGTGTAGCCCCAGCTGTCCTGGAATTCGCTCTGTACACCAGGCTGGCCTTGGACTCTCAAAGATCCGCCTGCCTCTGCCTCCCAAGTGCTAGGATTAAAGGTGTGCACCATCACACCCGGCTTAATCTTTGTATAACTGAGAACATCTCAATTTTCTACTATTTTTTCTATATTTATTCAAAAGTTACCTCCATAATAACTTTTCAAGTTTTCAGTAAGTCAATGATCCCTAAAGAATTCAGGTTTCATCCTTTTTCCTCAGTTTGTCTGTATCTCAGGTTAGATGATACTACTGTGAGAAATAACTCCTGAAAATTCGATAATGAGAATAATGGTAGTAACACTTGAACATTAACTGTATACAGGATTGTCCTCCAGGTACTTTTCATATATCATTTATTCCTTGGACAAAGAAGCCTAGAAAATATGAGGACAGAATTACTGAGGAGAATATTAAGAGAGCAAGAATGTAGTTTCTTGCCAAACTAACTCCTATACGTTGAAACTTAAGCTAGGAAAAAGAGCTCCAGTGTTCTGCTTCCATTTGTGCATTTGCTAATGACTCTTTTCCTTCAAAGCATGACTATGATTATAATAGACTCTAAGATCTATGAAAAGACAAACTCATAAAATTTCTTTATAATAAAGACAGTTCAAAATAACCAAAGAAATGGAGTCTTTCTTATCTTACTAGGATCATCTTATGTTCTTTTGGTTTGGGATCTTACTCCAACTACTACATAGAAAAATGAAATAGGACAAAATCAGAATGTAAAATTATATTTCTATAAAAGTGGAAGGCAGAAACACTCAGAGTCAGAGATGTCATAATGGCGGTAAGTCCTCATATCTGTAGGTAATGAGGACTCAGGCTCAAGGACTCAAAGAAAAAAAAAGTTCCTGAAAAACAAGATTCTGAAATTGGTATTAGTTAACAATCTCCTAACCTGAAAGGAAAGTATTGCTAAATGTGTTAAAATATATACTTACTCAAAGAAAAGATTTCCAGTTAAATAAGATTCTGAAATTGGTATTAGGTAACACCCTTCTAATCTGAATTGAAAGTACAGCTAAATGTGTTAAGATATCTATACTCCAGACCTGTCACAAAGAGGTGGTGATAGCTATACCAAGGCAATTTGTGGGAGTTTTACAAAGCAAAATTATATATAATGGGATTTTAAAATTAGGCTTTTTCACTCAAATATCCTTCTACTGTTCCTGGCATGGGGATCATTAGAAAATGTGTACTGTAGCCTAACCAAATTATCATTGGTTTTATCAACCATCCAAGGATCCTCTCCTCTTCCAATGCAGTATCTTAGTTCTTGTGCCACATTTTACATGTACTGACACTGTGTCTATTATTTAGTGACTTATAACTAAAATATGTACAGGTAGAGCTTTATCATATTATTTTTCCTTCATTGTTATGTATTTGGTTTATAGTCCATAACATACAGATCATGAAAAATTATGTTAGAGTCTAAGAAAACTTCTGTCATCTGGAAAACATGGTAATTGAGAGGAAAAGTACTTGATTTTGAGTTCCATCATGAAATTGATTGTAAATTTCACTGTGTCATGTTAGGAAAATATTACAAAAATAAATTTCATGTTGTATCTGTCTGTTACAGCAAAAGACGTTTAGAAATATAGAAATGGAAGCACAACTATTTGTGATATATATGGGGTATCTCTATCCAAGCATAGTTGGCAATTTGTGTAAAGATAAAGTGGTTTGTACTCCACATAAATCATTGTGCCTGTCTTCTTCACAGTGGTTTTCCCTGGGGCTGTATCTATGCAATTTTATACCCCTCTCTCTTCCATACAACCTCTTCTTTAGTAATTATACTGTTCAATGCATACTTCATGACTAACTAAGTGCATCCCATTCTCCTTGCCTATTATGAATATGAAATGTTGCTTTCTCATTGGCAGGGTTTCTTATCATTCCTCAAATCTTACCACAAAGATTCAGTACCCTGAAAACTTCTTTTTGACTTTCAGAAATAAAGACTAGTGGTTTAATTCTTTAAGACCTTCTGTCACATTCTTATCATACATAGTGACTGATTTATATTCAAGCTATTTATTTGTATATTGAATTTCTGTTTATTTTAATGTTCTTCAAGACATAGTATGTGCTCTCATCTTGTGCTTTCTGTGAACATGTAATACATTATAGAAGAGAGTAAAAGACTCTGATATTATAAGTGTTCTGGAAGAAAGGTGTGTGTGTGTGTGTGTGTGTGTGTGTGTGTGCATGTGTTTGTGTGTGTGTGTGTGTTTCTGTGTATGTGTATGTCTGTATGTGTATATGTGTTTCACAAAAGACCAAGTCATAACTTATAAAAATAAAAATTATATCCTTGGTGTAAAGAAGTCATGTATATTCACTGATAAAAATGGTAGGGTTAGATATAAAGTTATTTTACGTAAATGATAACCATAAATATAAAATTTAAAACACCTAAATATATAGACAATTACAGTCAACATACAGAATTTCTTAAAACAATTTTAGCTAATCTAAACTTACTAACTTAAACGTCATTATTTGAATAGTTCTATAGTCTGAGAAATTTTTTTAACACCTATGTAATATTTTATCAACCATTTATTTCTTTGTTTCGGAACATATGAAATTCTAAAATTACAAGTCTACAATTCTAAAAATATTAAATCATTATACAAAATTTCATTCAAAAACTTTATCATTTTTGGTATTATTCCAGAATATATGTTTAGGAGACAAAATCTCAAATGTTATTACCCTAAAGTTTGTTTAGAATAAAGCATTTACTCTGGCATGAATGAGTTATGATTAATTGAGTCTGTGACCCTTGACAACAACTATGTGTTTTTATTAATACTTCTTCACATAAGTGTAGTCTCTATTTGAGTTTTAGTATGTTCAGTGTGAAGTACAAGCTATAAAAATACTCATGAATTTGATGTACGTTTATTGGAAACAATATATCATTCTTAGTAATATTCAGGAAAGGACTTTTTATTTTCTGGCACATTATATATAGACACTTTTTAAAGATGTTGGCTTCATTTATTACAGGACAGCTATATGGTATTATATTTGTAATGTGTGTGCATAAAATACAGAACCAGCCGGGTGTGGTGGCACACGCCTTTAATCCTAGCACTTGGAAGGCAGAGGTAGGTGGATCTCTGTGAGTTCAAGGCCAGCCTGGTCTACAGAGTGAGTTCCAGAACAGTCAGGGCTACGGAGACCCTGTCTCAAAAAGACCCAAGTTTATAATATTATATATAATAATATATATATATATTAATAATTCTGGGAAACAAAACAGAAGACACATAAAAAGTGAATGAATAATAGTAATTTTAAAATGATTTACAACAATTAAGCTTATGTCCTGACACAATCACGTTCTTGGAGAGACCTGACGTCAATTCCCAGCATCAACATCACAAATAACAACTACCCATAACTTAGTTCTAGGGCAATTTGACACCTATTTCTGCCCGCCCCCAGGCCTTCCTCCACAAATGTGCATTTAGATACAAGAAGGCAATATATTCATATAGATAAAATGAAAATAACAAATAAAAGATAAAAAATATAAGACATTATAATTACATTGTTATATATTAACCATGAGGGAAATAAAATTTTAATATGATATGCTGATAAATGGTTTTATAAATAATAGTTATTTCTCATGAAATTAAGATTATTGTGGCCTAAGATCATAATTACTTCATAGAATACTCAATGAGCTACTACTATGTGAACTGCCTTGATCTAAATGTTGCATATATTATTATTTTCAATTTGACTTACTGCTCCTAGACTGTATATTATTCATCAGTATTCAACATGCCCAAATCAGAATGTTCTTCATGAGTATACATAAAAATATGGAATAATAATATTACATACATATTTACCACAATGAAACATCTACATGTGAAGTTATGGAATCCGATATATTATGCTACTTTAAAGCTATGTGATAGTTCAGTTTTTATTCTATTTCTTCTATTTCTGAGAGAGAGAGAGAGATTGGATACTCCTGTGTCATGGCATATCTATCTATCTATCTATCCATCTATCTATCTAATCCAGGGCAAGTTTTGTTTATTTTTAATGAGGATTTTATTAAAATCTGGATACACTGAATATAGTGATCCAAGATGTATTGATCTCATTTTCTTCCTTGAAAGTCAATTATCATTTCCTTTCTTATTTTTTAAATATATATTTTGTTGAATATTTGTGAATTTCAAATATCCTTTTTTCCACACATCTTAATCTCATATATACTCTATCCCCTGTCTGTAAACCCCATAGTCTCCCCACCATATTTCATTCATTCTGTCATATATATTAAGGCTTATGGAGACTATTGGTAACTGATCACTGTTGGATGAGGAAGAATTGCTTTCTTCAAGGGGGTGGGTGACATTAGTTAGGTTGCCTGATCAAGGCTCCAGTGCATGAGCTCACAGCGAGCAACATCCATGGCAGCTGTTTGGAGTTCATTTTCTTTCCATTGTGGATTTCAGGGATCAAACTTGGGTTTTGAGCTTGTTTGCCAAATGTTCTTTTAAAAGCTGAGATATAGCTCTGGCTCTCTTCTTATTTTTCTTGATGCAAAACTACAAGAGAAAATTATATATAATATGCAATATGTTAAAACTACAAAGTAAATAAGAAATTAAAACTCTTTAAATTTGTTATATAGATTTATATGACATCAATTAACATTGTATATATGGCTCTAAATTAGGTCTTGGAAGAAATATCTTAGTGCTAGCTTCCCAAACATAAGTGAAAACAATAATGTGGCAAACCCCTTTGAGCCCAGCATTGGAAAAAGGAGACAAGCAAATCTCAGAGGTGCACTGGTCAGCCAGTCTACCTGTAATTGGTTTCAAAAAATAAATAAAGTAAGTAAGTAAAAATTAAGGTGGAGAATCAATCCAGGAAGACACTTCTGTGTAAACCTCAGGTTTCTACATGCATTTTGGCAGTTGAGCCTACTGTACAAATACCTTCACATATGCACATGCTACATACTGAGTTTTATAAATAACACAGTGCTATTAAATTAATGTAATGCTACCTAAAGTCAAAGTAGGTCTGTCCTTTTATTTGATTACAGATCTAAAACTTGTCTTACCCTGCTACATTTAGGAATTTAAACCAATACAATATCCAAATGCATATTTTTTGTTTTGTTTAGGTGTCATTTGATTTTTTTTTCCTCAGTATGTAACCCCAAATATCTCAGAACTTATTCTGTTGAACACACCAATCTGGCGTCAATGTCACAGAGATCTGTTGGCCTCTATCTCCAGAGTTTTGGAATTAAAGGCATATATTACTCCAACCTGGCCCCATTAAAACTTATCCTGAAAACCCACAGACATGTAATTTTCACTATTTATCAAAGAATATTTTTAAGATATTACATATATATATATATTATATACATATATATATAGATCTCAGATAGGCCAAGCTTGTCAAAAGAAGAGACTAAGTTACTTTCGAGGGCCTATCCCCAAATACTACATCTACTATGGAACCCCTACACACAGGGTTCAGGGAACATATTGGAGTTGGGTGGAAAGATTGTAAGAACAAGAGATACATCGCAACCTTTGGTTTATTGCAGCTCCTCTCACAATAGCAAGGAGCAACCCCAACCAGTATCCCTCAAATGATGAGTTCATAGAGAAAATGTGGTACATTACACAATGGAATTCATACTGCAGAGAAAGAAATATGACATTATGAACTATGCAGGTAAATATGATGGACTTAAAGCAATACGCTAAGAAAGTAACAAATGTCCCAGAAAAACAAACAGAATGGTTCCTCATTGGTGGATCTAACACCAATCCAGTTGAAAGACAAAACTGGGAGCAATGTTAATGTTTATATTTCTTTTTATCTGAAATTCAACTGTGCTTTTAGAATGTGAACCAATGGTCTAGGAATGTTGACTGCATATAATAATATAATATATATATATATTATTTTTCTGGAGCAATTCAAATGGGAGGGAACAACATCAAGAAAAGGACTGGGTCAAAGAACTTACTGAAACAATTAACTTGTGCTTAAAACAGTAAACCTCTGCAGACAAAAACTTTAAAAAGACTGAGAAAAAGATGTAAGACATGTATGACAGAATGCACAAACTGGGATGGGGGGCATGGAAAGGGGAATGTGTCTAAATTGGACTGAGAAATGATGTATGAAATAGACAAAACATCAATAAAATATTTTTAAACATTTTTAATTATCATTTATTATTTTTTATGTGTATGAGTGTACTGTCTGCATGTAGGTTGATGCACCTGTGTCCTGCAATGCTGTGGAGGTCAGAAGAGGGTGTCGGATTCCCCTGGAACTGGAGTCAAAGATGGTTCTTAGCTGCCATGTGGGTGCTGGGAATCAAACCCGGGTGCTCTTAACTGCTGAGCCATCTCTCCAGCCCCAACATAAATAAAAATATTTTATAAAAAAAGAAAAAAGCCAGGGGAGCAGGATGCCTGATGATAGATAGTGTCAACCAGACAAGGCAGGGAAGCTATGTCCAGGAGAGCTATGTCCAGGAGAGCTAACAATATGGTCACCTAAAGAAGGTTTTACCTCTAGATGAAGCTCTGCAGGAAGTTAATGGCCTTAGAAAGAGAAGAATTAGTTTTCTTCAGGAAAAATTCCTGATAGTTTATTCCATCACAAGTGGTCAACCTAAAGACATACATATACTAGTACCAATAAATGCACTCAGTAAATTGCTTTTACACACATGAATGTACATACACACACACACACCATATTACAATACATATATTAACACATATGTGTGTAACAATAGCATTTAGAGAAGAGATCAGGATATTGAGGAGTGGAAAGTACATGGTGTCAGCTGGAGGAGAGAAAGATTGTAATGATCTAAGTATACTAATCACAAGAAAATTTGTTTTAAATTTAAGACTGATGGGGGTTTGAAAGGTGGTTCAATTTAAGAAAAAGAAGAAACCCACACAGCTACTTAAGTGACACAGAGCTCATTTACTAATATTATAGGGCATAATCTCAGTTCCTTATGTGCTATTTTCATTTTGCTTGTGATATTACCAGAAACCACTGTGGAGAACATTGACTATAAGGATAACAACAAAACTATTTTTTTTTCTTTCAGAAAGGAACAGTATACATTTTGATAACTGTTGTTAAGTGAAACACTAATAATATTCATCTGAGTATGTGGATGTGAATTTGCCATTCAATACTATTGCAATAGTTCTTGATTTGTCATTTCATTATAACTATTTCTTTTCAGGCCACTTATGAAAATTATTCATGAATAGTTTTAAAAATGAATAAGTGTATAAACTGGGATTTTGGAAAGTAAGAAATTAAGTAAAACAATAAAATGGATTAATATAACAAGTGGTTGTATTTCTAAGCATTAAAAATATTTCCTTTCAATCTATCAATTGTCCAACCCCAGCTTTAAAGCCTAATAACCACAACCAGACAGGACTTACACAGAAAACTATAGTGATGTAATTGTGGCACTTTTATCTCTGGGTTAATCAATGTCTACCAAATTGGACTTAAATAAAGCCCACTCAATGGGCTGGAACTCATATGTGGTACTGTAAGCATAGGTAAATACAAATTACTGGAGACATCATAGATATGAGAGAAAACTCTAAGGCTGTCACATCCTGAGACAAAGGTAATTTTACTATATGCTAAATACATACCCTTATATTTACAGACAAATATGCTAGTAACCACACATTGAAGAAGATTCTTTTGCAATAAACAGAGAAGATTTTTTTTTGCAATAAACAGAGTCTATTACAGAGTTCCACAACTGGTCACACACAAAGAAAAGGAGTCTGTGAGATGGCCAACCCTAAGTGACCCATCTGGGATGGAACTTCTACACCTAAGGTTGATGGAACATAATGAAACAGGGGACAAGGGTCAGTGAAAATCCTAATCCCTCTCTGAACTATCATCAGGGAAGTTTTCTCTTGTAACAGAGAGCGAGGAACACAAAGCCCACAACCGGCCAGAGAATCTGCAGATTGTGGGTCCCTGGACATGACTGCTGTATTAAACATCACCCAGCCAGATTTCAAGGACTATTGGGGAATTTGGGAAACAACATTGTAACAGCTAGAGGAGGAAGTGCATGACCACAAGAAACAGACTTAACAGGCTTTTCAGACCTGCTCATATGTAATTACAGCAATGGTGTCAGTATGAACAAAACTCAAGAAAAACCAGTCAGACAAAATCAAGATAGAACTTGGGAAATGGGCAGGAGGCCACAACTTTGGAGAGGAACTATTAGCATCTGATCACTTCTGAGTAAGGGAGAGTCGATCTTCATTAATAAAATGACACTGGACAGGTTCACCAAGATCTTCTGGATGAACTCACAGTGAGAGACATCTGGGTATACAAATTTGACTAGATATACCTTAATATATGACAAAATGCATGAAATTCTGTGGGCAGGTTACAGAGAGGTGCAGATAAGGAAACGTAGGAGTTGTGGGAGGGCAGGGGAAATACAATCAAGTTGTATTATGAAATCCATAAAAATTCAATAAAATTATCTAATTTTTTCTCCAAATTATAGTTTTACAAGAAATTTCAAGCACCAGGCATGATGGTGTATTCGTTTATTCCCAGCACTTATAAGTGAGAGGCTGTGGGATCTCTGTGAGTTCAAGGCCAGGCTGGGCTACATAGTGAGTTCAAGAACAGCAGAGTTTAAAAGGAGAACCTGTCTCAAAAGGACAAAAAAATGCAAATTACTCTACAGAGTTGTCAAAAAATTATCTTTTATAATCTACTCTGTAGTATTAGATGAATTATATAACTAATTAAGTATTTAACAAAGATAACTAATTACTTTCATCACACCAATATATGTGAAATATGTGTGTGGTCAACCTTACTGGAACTTGAAATTCATTCATAGTGATCTGGGGATCAAATGTATCCTGATAGAATAATTGTCCAATATTATTTAGAACAAAGTCTCCTTCACTAAATATTTATGTATAATTATGAATAATTAAAACTGTTCACATAATTCTGACATTTAGGGGAATAAAATATTAAATGACCAATTCACTGAATAGAAAATTCTCATTTTCTTCTGACAATAGAAGGGCTACTTAAAGAAAATCTTTTTAGGTAATGGCAAAAGTAATTGATTCTAAAAATCCCATCAGTTTATGAATAAATATATGAAGAACAGAGCTGACAGAACAAATTACTGGTCCTTTCAAATCTGTTCAGTATACATTTGTTTAAAGGACTTTTAAATTTTATATTATTATCATCGTCACTATCATTATCACCATCATCATCATCATCATCATCATCATCATCATCATCATCATCATTTTGTTTTGTGAGACAAAGTGTTTCCCTTTAGCTCCAGGTGGCCTGGAACTTTGTAGGAGCCCGGGTTGGCCTCCATCTGAAAGAGATCTCTGTGGTTCTGCCTCTCAAGTGCTCAGATTAAAGCGTGAGACACCATGTGGAGCTCTTAAAATTTTTAAAAATTATATAAATAACAAGTTGAGCCCCCTTTTGACATTATAGAGTCTGTGAATATATTTGAAAATCTAGTTTAATGAAACAGGCACTGTATAGAAGTAAGTCATTCAGTGTCATAGACAACACCATTTTTGTTTAAGTTTTATTGATTTCAATAAATATGGGGCCTAAATCAGAAGTATAAATATATTGACATACATATTCTTGTTTCTTTTATTATTGTGTACAAATAAAATTATCCACTTCAATTCTGTTTATTTGCCTAGTCATATAATTTAATCAAACAATCACTAGACCTTGAGTCAACTGAATTTATACTGAATGAAGTGAGGTTTAAGAAATATGATATATGAGAATATCATTTAGTTTTTCTTGTTATGTCCTTTGTGTCATTCAGTTTATAAATTATGAAATATTTTAAGAGACAATTCTCGGGGCTGGAGAGATGACTCAGCAGTTAAGAGCACCAACTACTCTTGCAGAGGATCCGGGTTTGATTCCCAGCACCCACATGGCGGCTAAGAATCATCTTTAATTCCAGTTACAGTGGAATCTGATGCCCTCTTCTAACCTCTGCGGCATTGCACAGCACAGGTGCACCAACCTACATGCAGACAGTACACTCATACACATAAAAAATAATAAATAAATAAATAATTAATGAATTGAAAAAGAAAAGCCCTTATTAAAATAAAAAGAGAGAGAGAGACAATTTTCTGGGTAAATACTTTTAGTGATGAGTTGAGGAAATTTGGTGACAGGTGTATACAATTAACTCTTCTACTTTAAATATCTTTCTGGTGAGATGTGAGGTAGCAGACACTAATAGCCAGAGCCATTATGCAGGCTGTGATATCAAGCATTGTACTTTTTAGTAGTACAATTGTGTTGTTTTACAAATGGCAAAGTCCTTCAGTATATCTTTATTCTAAGAATCTATATATACTATATTTAGATGGAAGATGAATGAACATTGGTAGGTAGATCAACAGATGATAATCAGAGTAAGAGGCAGACATGACTATCTAAGTACATTAAATAAATATTCAATAAATTCATTCTTCAAATTTAATAATAAGAATATCATTGGACAACATCATGATTGCAAAGCATTTCTTATAATTTTTAGAACCATTAGCCCCCCTCAGGTGGATAATGGCTCTTTCTTTACCTTTTACTTTTTCTTCTTTCTTATTTATAGTAAATACTTTAATGAATTTTCTGCATTTCATACAATAATGTTCCCTACATGCACTTTCCACACAGAATTTCATGGATTCTGTCATATATGTTAAGGCCTATCAAGTCAATATTGAATCTCCACATGTCCCTCAGTGGGAGTTCATTTACTGGAAACTGGTCAGCATACCTAGCTAGCATCACTCCCTTAAAGAAGATCAACTCTCCCTCACCCAGCACTGATTCCTTTGCTAAGGTTCAGGCTTCTTAATCATTTCCCCAGTTCTAGCTGGGCTTTGTTCTGGATTAATTTTATATGAGTCTTGTGCATGTCATCCACCACCCCTTTTCCACTATGTTCGTTGATCATTAGGTGAAGAAATTCCATTGTAGATGTGTCCCTTTCGGCTGGTCGTCTTAAAGACAGGTATTGTCTGTGTTTGACCAGTTGTAGACCTCTGCACTAGTCTCCATCTGTGCTAAAAGAAGATTCTTTGGTGAGTTTTGAGAGATATATTTGTCTGTAAATATTAGGATGCATACTTATTATACGATAAGGAATTACACTTGACTAGGGAGGTGATAGATGTAGGTTTTCTTCAGGGTCTATTACCGCTCAATCCATTTGTGTTTGCGTATTTTATAGTCCCACTCACGAAGTCCCTTCCACGTAGGCAATTTTAGGTCCTATTAGACAGGTGTTGATTACCACCAAGATAAAAACAATACTACTGTACCCGCTGCACCCCAAGAGGTAGGTTGCTCTACCAGTCTTCGTGTGGTATTAAGCTTTACATCCTGGTTGAACCATTGCTTTTTTTTTTTTTTTTTTTTTTTTTTTTTTTTTTTTTTGTGTTCCCTGTTAGCAGCTTGCACAGTATTATTATTTGTGATAAATTTACTAGAAATAATTATTAAGATTTTCTTTGACACTACTTAACAAACCTATTAATATTTAGCCTCAAGACACACTCTTTTCAGGATATCTTGTCCATTATAAATGACTAATAAG
This sequence comes from Rhizomys pruinosus, assembly GCA_009823505.1. Taxonomy (NCBI): domain Eukaryota; kingdom Metazoa; phylum Chordata; class Mammalia; order Rodentia; family Spalacidae; genus Rhizomys; species Rhizomys pruinosus. The sequence continues at coordinate 431,257 of VZQC01000197.1, read as the reverse complement.
ACAACACAGCAAAATGTCAAAAGTCATTAAGTTCCTAGATGTGTGCATATTTGTCAAGTTCTAGAAGGCAAACAATATCATTGGCATTAGCTAATATTATTTGAGGGTCTAAGGAACTCTCTGGTCAACAACTCCAATAGATGGAGTCCATTCCTAGAATTGGGTTTTTAGCTTCTAGACAACGGTGTCTGGTATTATCCTCCATTTACAGGGTAACTCCGTTTAAACTCTTCTCATATACATATATATTTTAGAGGATGTTTCCAGTAGTAGGTTTCTATGTATTTTGTTTGAAAGAGCTTTAGTGTTAATTAACCCTTCTTATGTTCTGCACTTTATCTTATCATCTCATCCTCATATTTTGTTTTTTGCTTTTATTGCTGTTTCTAACACTTGATTAAGGATATTGAATTACGTATTTATATTTTTATGTATATTATATGTACAAACATTTTATGTGTATGAGTATTTTGTCTACATGTATGCAAGTGTGTATGCATTTTCCAATGCCTGTGAAAATCAGAAGAGGGCATCAGATATCCTATAACTTGAATTAAGAATGTTTGTTACTAGGCTGGAGAGATGGCCTAGCCATTAAAAGCGCAGCCTGCTCTTACAGAGGACTCATGTTCGATCCCCAGAACCCATATGGCGACCGAGAACTGTCTGAAACTCCAATTCCAGGAGAACTCCAGCTCCAGGGGAATCCGACATCCTCTTCTGACCTCCGAGGCATTGCACGACATGGGTGCACAAACTTGCATGCAGACAGTACATTCATACACGTACAGAAATAAGCAAAAATTAATTTAAAAATTTAAAAAAAGAATGTTACCTATCATGTGGGTGTTAGGAACTAAATCTGGGTTCTCTGCAAGATAAACCAGTGGTCTGAAATGCTGAAACATCTCTCTATGCCCTGAATTATATTCTTAATTTATTATTTCTTAGAAAATATAATATGTATACTTACCAAAATTTAATATCACAAATAATGTAATGTAGTAATTTAGACAATATTCTGGTCCCCATTTCTGAAATAAAATTTCAGAAAATTGAAATAAAATTAATATCATAAAAGAATTTTAATAAGTTAAATGAAACAAGCCAGACACAGACAAAATAATGCATGATCTCATTTCATTGTTTCATTTAGTTTTGAAAAGTCATTTAAGTAGAATATAGAAAAAGGAGATGTTACCATTGGAAAGGGAGAGATAGGGAATAATTAATTGATGCTCAAAAGAGCACAACATTTCAAAAAGGAGAATTGGGATCGAGATCTGTTGTTCAGTAACCTGGCTATCACAAGCAAAACATTTTGTATTATTATGTTTGTTTTTGCCTTTTGTTAAGTGTTCTCTCTGTGAAGTTCTTGCTAACCTGGAAATCATTACAAAGAGCAGACTATCCTCAAACTTGTGATGATTTTACTACCATTGCTGTTTTTACAGGCATCCTCCACATTTCTATCACAATAAAATATATTGTAGATATCAAAATAGTTGAAAATCAGTTTCCTGTGGTTCATCAGTAACTAAATTTGATAAATGAGGATATATATATATATATATAATAAAATTATTGCATATTATACACACACCAGCATCTTACATAGACCCCATTAATGTATGCAAGTATGGCCTTGCAGGTGAAGCAATAATAGCTCAGCTGGTCAATTTTCTTTTGTTCCATTCATTATCACAAACATATTTGTTAATGTGATCCTCATTTTCAATTTTCTCTTTCAAAAATTTTCATGTTTTAATTTTCAGGACTATATTAATTTGTGTTATTCCTCCAAATAGACCTATTTAAGTGATTAAAAGTTTCTGATTTTGTAATTGCAATTCTTCATATTTGCCAGCTGGTCTCATATTTTCATTTCAGATAAACATGGTGTGATATTGTGAGCATTCAGTTGAAACATGTAAAAAATGAGCTCCTGTCAAGAGTATCAATGATACTACCCTTTATGAGTTTCAATATATTCACAAATCCACAAATCACTAATAAGTGGTTTTTGTTAGTGTAAATTATTTGACTAAATCATACAGGTGTCAAGTCATAATGAATGTGGTAGTTTTATGTTACAGTCAAAAAAGGTAGGCTATTTCTAGAAACAAGGAATCATTAACTATTATAAGTCCATAAAATATTATCATTAAAAATTAAATTGATTCTGCTTAGTTTATTAAATGGCTGTGGTTGCTTATCAATCTCAAAATCCATTTTTTAAAATTCCAATGGTTTGGTTTTATTTGGGGATCAAGTTTCATTTTTTCATTAATTGCAAAAAATAAGCTAACTTATTCTGGCAATAAATCATTCTTTAAATTTTAGTATTTTTAATATTTTTTTGAATGCAAAAGCACCAAATAGGTGAGGGCTCTTGGTATCAGGGTAGCAAAAAGAGAAAGACTGAAAGACTAACATTACACACAAAGTCAGGTGTCTTACAACCTTCTAAAGACCACACCTACTAGTTCCCAACATTCAACATTTTTTTTCACATAAATTTATTTATTTATTTTTAACAAATCTAGACCCATGTTCCCGCTCATTCCCCCACCCCACCAGAGCTCGTGCATTCTGCCAAACATGCTTTCCATCTCTTAGTCTTTCTCAATATTTTCCATGGGGAAGTTGACTGTTTTGAGCAGAAGTTCACTGTTTCAGTCAGTTCTTTGATGCAGTATTTTCTGTTGTTGTTGTTGTTTCCAAAATGCATTATGCCCAACTGCTTTGTACAAAAGCTCAGGGAGCCCTACACAAGAAATACTTACAACTGGGTAATTGGCACTAGCATCCACAGATGAGTGATACCATGCATCGTTTGTTTTTCTGGGACTGTGTTACTTCACTCAGCATGATGTCCTCTAGCTCCAGCCATTTTCCTGCAAAGCTCGTGATGTCGTCTTTCTTTACTGCTGCATAGAATTCCATTGTGTAGATGTACCACATTTTCTCTATCCACTCGTCAGTTGAGGGGCATTTAGGTTGGTTCCAGCTCCTTGCTATTGTGAAGAGAGCTGCAATAAACATGGCCGTGCATGTATCTCTGTGGTGGCGTAAGTCTTGAGGGTACATGCCCAGGAGTGGTATGGCTGGGTCGGGTGGCAAGTTCATTCCAAGTCTTCCAAGGGTTCTCCACACTGCTTTCCATAGTGGCTGTACAAGTTTACATTCCCACCAGCAGTGGATGAGTGTTCCCCTTTCCCCACAACCTCTCCAGGACTTGGTATCATTTGTTTTCTTGATCCTAGCCAGTCTTATTGGAGTAAGATGATATCTTAAAGTGGTTTTGATTTGCATTTCCTTAATGATTAGTGATGTTGAGCAGTTCTTGAGGTGTTTCTCAGACATCTCTAATTCCTCGCTTGTGAAGTCTCTGTTCAGTTCTTTGCTCCATCTATTGAGCGGGTCGTTTGTTTTCTTTTTTCTTTGTTTTTTGAGTAGTTTATATATTCTGGAAATCAATGCTTTGTCAGATGTTTCTGCAATGAAGGTTTCCTCCCATTCTGTGGGATTTCTCTTCACTTCCTTGATTGTTTCTTTTGATGTACAGAAGCTTTTGAGTTTGATGAGGTCCCATTTGTCAATTGTCGACCTTAATTCTTGTGCAGCTTCTGTCTGATTTAGGAAGTCTTTTCCTACGCCTATGTCTTGTAGTCTGCTGCCAACTTTTTCTTCTATCACCTTCAGAGTTTGGGGTTTCACGTTGAGGTCTTTAGTCCATCTGGAGTTGACTTTTGTACAGGGTGAGAGGTAGGGGTTTAATTTCATTCTTCTACAAGTGGTGATCCAGTTTTGCCAACACCACTTGCTGAAGATGCTGTCTTTTCTCCATTGTGGTTTTTTAGCCCCCTTGTCAAATATGAGATGGCTGAAATTGTATGTGCTCAGATTTAGATCTTCGGTTTTGTTCCATTGGTCAACAGGTCTGTTTTTGTGCCAGTACCAGGCTGTTTTTATGACTATAGCCCTGTAGTATAGTTTAAAATCTGGTATAGAGATCCCTCCTGTGTAGATCTTTTCACTCAGGATTGATTTAGCTATTCAGGGTCTTTTGTTTTTCCAAATGAATTTAAGAACTTTTGTTTCCAAGCCTGTGAAGAAACTCTTGGGGATTTTGATTGGGATTGCATTAAATCTATACAAGAGTTTTGGTAAATCTATACAAGAGTTTTGGTAAAATGGACATTTTTACAATGTTAATTTTCCCAATCCATGAGCATGGATTGGGAAAATTAACATTACCAAAAATTAACCTAACCAAAGATACCAAAGACCTCTACAACAAAAATTTTAAACCCTTAAAGAAAGAAATTGAAGAAGACCTCAGAAGATGGAAAAACATTCAACATTTTTAAGATGAAGAACATACCTTAAAAAATATGCCTTTGGTAGACATGTATCAAATCATATAATACACAGATTTATGAATATATTATTATTACATGTCTTTAAAATAATGTAATTTAGTGTTTTACATGTAGATAAGCATTTGTAGTTGTCAACTAAGAAAATAAAAAAATGGATTCTATCTGATATTTCACGTCTCCAAATAACTGACATTAATGTAAGAGTAAAATGTATGCTATTATATGTATGATATTTTAAATTTTTGAAAACAGTTCTACCCACATGCTAGGGGAAGAGCCAGAACTTGAAATATTAATGCAGAAAAGAATTTCATAGCTACCTCTGCCAAAATTCTCAACATGCATTTCACTGATAACTAATATTTCTATTAGTGAATACCATCTAAAAACACTATAAAATAACGTTATTCTAAAAAAATTAAAATAAAAAAATAAAAAAGTTATTCTTTCCCCTAAAAGCTAAATATGTTTATTATTCAAAGTAATAAATAATCTATATTATCTGCATATTTGAATCTTTCCAGGAGCTAGAAACCAGCATATGGAAACTTTCCTAGATAAACTCCTGGAGCAGCAATGAAAAATAAATAAATAAATAAATAAATAAATAAATAAATAAATAAATAAAAATAGATAAATAACTATGACTATAAATGAAATTTCTTATCAATATTTTTAAGTACCCCTCCAGGGTGTTTTTTGATTCCCTAGCAATAGAAAGACAATTGAGTAAAAATTTTTTGTTCAAGACAACATTATTCACAGGTTTTTTTTTTAGCCTTTTATTATTGTCCAGGTAGACATAATGCTAAGTTGTATGATGATGTGTTCTGTAGTAAAGATGATTTAACTTTACCACTGGACATGTTAATTGTCTTCTGTGATCATCTATCCTGTCCTTTATGTGTACACATTAAATTGGGTTAACCATTTTTTTCATTCCTAAAAGATAGAAACAGAAAAGACTTTATATTATCTCCTGCCTCCCCGGGTATCTCAGCTCCCACATTACCTACTGGAATTAAACTTGCAACCTTCCATGTGATGTTGGTATCATTTTGAAGATGATGTTGAAGATGAAGGTATTAATATTGGAATTGATTACTGAAATACCATCCACAATTAAGACAGTTGCTTTTTTTTTTTTTTTTTTTTTTTTTTTTGAGACAGGGTCTTCTTATAGCCTCCAGCTGACCTGGAACTCACTCTGTAGATCAGGCTGGCCTTGAACTCACAGAGATCCACCAGCCTCTGCCTCCTGAGTGCTAGGATTAAAGGCATGCACCACCATGCCCAGCTTAAAGACAGTTCTTAGCCGCCACGTGGGTGCTGGGAATTGAACCCGGGTCCTCTGCCAGAGCAGTGGGAGCTCTTAACCACGGAGCCATCTCTCTAGCCCCTTAAGACAGTTTTTACTTGGTCAGATAGTTTCCTTGAACACAGCACAATCCCCAGACCACTGATTTTTAGGAAAGCTCTCTTTCTAAGATTCGCCCAGTTCATGAAAAAAGTGAATCATGAAGGAGGTGTGAGCATTGTGAAACATTATTCCCTGTGTCTTCTGCCCACTGATTTTTTTTCAAAAGGGCCTTCTACCAGTGCCCTTCAGTTTGCATTTAGTAAAGCCAGAGTATATTCATCACTCATTTAAAAGCAGTTATGATAAGTATTTCTCTCATAGTTTCTACAGCTGTGGAAACAATACACTGAACAAACCCAACTTGTGGAAAAAAACTTTATTTTTTATGTTATATTTCATAGATATCACTTCATTACTGAGAGAAATCAGGGTAGGAACTCAAGGCATGAACCTTGAGGCAGGAACCGAAGTACATACAGGTCACAGAGAAACACTGATTACTGGCTTGCTCCTCTGGTCTGTACTCGGGTTTCTTTTTTTATTTTTAATTTTATTTATTTCTGTATGTGTATGAATGTACTGTCTGCATGCAAGTTTGTGCACTCGTGTCGTACAATGCCGCGGAGGACAGAAGAGGGTGTCGGATTCCCCTGGAACTGGAGCTCTCCTGGAATTGGAGTTTCAGATGGTTCTTGGCCGCCATGTGGGTGCTGGGGATCGAACCCGGGTCCTCTGCAAGACCACCTGACCAGGGTCAGCAGCACCCACAGTGGACTGGGTCCTCCCATATTGTTCAACAATCAAGAAAATGTCCCACAGACATGGCCATAGGTCAATTAAATGGAGAAAATACTAAAATTATGGTTCCCTCTACCCATGTGTGTCAAGAAGACAACTGTAGCTATGCAGCACAATCCAAACCTTGTCGACTTGATGCACAAGCACATATCTATTAATCATAACCCTTATATTCCTTATCCCCATGATCTTATGTTACTATTAATACTATAACATCAAAGAGTCCAACTTTTGAAGTCCCACAGTCTTTAAAATATTTAAATACTTTAAAAGTCCAAAATCCCTTTTAAAAATCTCTTAGCTGTGGGCTCCTATAAAATCCAAAACAATTGATATACCGTCTTATTTCAAAAGGAAAATATTGGTACACGTAATTAAAACCAAAATCCAACAATATAGCTTAATAGCAAACATCAAGAATCCATTCATGCTCTTCTGGATTCCAAAGGGCTTAAGGTAGGTTCATTAGTCTGGATCTGGAATCTGCAGCACATGCAGCTTATTCCATAGGCTCAGGTTGCTTGCAATTCACACCTGCACCTGCCCTTGGTGGTTTACTATGGCTCTGGTATCTCCCAATTAGATGCTGTCTTCATTGATAGTGAGGCTCTACCTTCACCACTGCCCTCTTGGGACAAGTGCATGAAGGCTTGCCCCTAACCTATTCGCCTAATGTCTCCAGCATAAATATTGTCAGAGAATTGCCTCAAGGAGTGGCAGTTACAATACTTGACTGTGTCCTTGAAACTGGGAGGTTGAACTGTTCTGCCATGCAGACTATTCTCTTGCCAGGTACTACAGGTATAAGATAGGACTAGATTGTAGAATATTCACTGCAAAGAACATAGTTTATCAAAACAAAAATAAGATATTTACATAAAAATAAGTTATTAAATAAAATAAGTTATTAAATAAAAATAAGTTATTTTCTGGACAAAATTGCTTGGCTTATACTATGCATGAACATAGTATAAAAAACTAACTGTAGAAATAAATGGGGTCCATTTTCTATGATTGTATCTGATTAAGAACACAGTTGTCCTGTAATTTTCCTGATCCTCTGTTCATGGTCTCCCTTCTTTTTTATTGTTAATTTATTTTTTATTGTTAATTAACTTTTTCCATAAATCATACATTATTTTTCAATCGAATTTAGAGTCACTTCCCTTTCCATGCTCCCCACCCCACCTGAGTCCCTGCACTCTGCCATACATGTCCTGCATCTTTTTCTGAGTCTTTGAAGAGTTTTTTTCCCAGTTCTTTTGTTGTTGTTCTCTCTAACTTCTATTGCTTCAATATATATATATATACATATACATATATATGTATATATAGTTATATATACATAAATATCAACATACATACATACCCATATCACCTGAATTGGAGGATTTTTATATTTATTTATTTATTTATTTATTTATTTATTTATTGTGCTAAAAGATGTCATGTTTTCCTTAAGGAAGGGCTCAGAGGTTCTTCCTTGGCAAGCCCAAACAACCATCAACCTTGCCCTTGTGCTCCACACTGGGGTCTTTCCCTCCCATGGTCCCCCAAATCTGGGCTGTGTGGCCTTAAGCATGCAAAAGGAAAATAAAACCAGAAATAAATAATCATTAAGACCAGAGAAATTGTACTTCAGGTATAAAACTTGAGATCTTAGTAAAAAGACACAACGAAAAAAGAGAAAGCACTGTTGTTTGGCCTGTCTTCAATTCTTACTGGCAAGTGCATTTACTCTGTGGCTGCCACTGCTTTTGCCACTCTTCAAAGACATGAGACACAGCTTTTTAACTCTCCAATATGGATGGAAGACTCATGACCCTCCAAGAATCCTCCAAACATTCAATGTCAAATGGGGACTACTGAGATACCCAGCTTGTGGACTAAGCAGCTAAGGGGATCTAGGCCTTGCCAGAGACTGCCACTGTTGGACTACCTGGGCTGTATCATGGAGGCCAGTGCAGGGGGATCAAGAAAGGACACATGCTTAATGGACTTCAATTGGTCTTCCTTCTGAGCTTATACTCAGCCTCTTCTCACCTCTCAGGATTCTTTCCATGATTTCTTGCAATCACTGTGAAGGAGGCTGTCCATTATCCAGTGGCCTCTCCTTATCTCTCAATGTAAAGTCTCAGATTTCATCCATTACCTTTTCAAATCCTTCTCAAATAGAAAAGACCAGCATCATATATTCCAATAAAGCATAAATGTTTCATGTCAAAAAATTCTTAATTCCACACAAACAGCTCTAATAGCATCTGTGCTTCCCTTTGAAGTTTCAAAGGCTATAAGTCCATCATCTACACCTTGCTTAGCATTATCTTCAAGTTCCTACAAATCAGCTCAAAGAGCTCTTTTTAATCCAAACCTTCAAAAACTTCTACCATCCTCTCAGACACATATGATCAGGTCCATCACAGCAATACTTCATTCTCTGATAGCAATGTCTATGTTAGTTACTTTATATTGCTATTATAAAAACACTGGGCAAAACCAACTTGTAGAAGAAAGGGTTTATTTTTATATTACATCTCGCATAGAGCAGTTCATAACTGAGAGAATTTGGCAAGAATTCAGAGAGAGGAATTAATCATAGTGCATGGAGGAATGTCGTTTACTGGCTAGCTCCTCTTGCCTGTACTTAGCTTCTTTTCTTACAAAACCTAAGACCACCTGACCAAGGGTGGTACCACCCACAGTGGGATGAACTCTCCCACATCACTCAATAATAAAGAAAATGCCCCACAGACATAGTCATGGTCCAGTCCAAGGAAGAAAATTCCTCAGTTGAGATTTGCTCTCCCTAGGTGTGTCAAGTTGACAACTAAAATTATCCAGCAAAGTATCATTGTAGACTAGTGACTAAAATTACAAGCTGTGAGGTGCTGCTTGTGGAGTGGAGCATATACAGGCTGAGCTGCAACCCCAGAAAGCAGGTGGCACCTGTGGAGCATAGCCAGCACAGCAAGAGATCCAGAGGCAGCAAGATTCAGACTCTCTACCCACTATCTAGGGAATACCTGGGGCCTTTCTCTCAACTCCATGCTGGGTTTCCTTGACACTGGACCCAGATTCAGACTGTTTTAACCAGCCATGGAGAGATAATAGGTGGACCTCACGTGACTGGCAGTTCTGAGTTCAGCTCTCCCAATGCCTTCCACTAAGTAGTGAGAGTCCCCAGCTGTGTGAGAGCAGCATTCCAGACTCTGTATCCAATATCTAGGGAATACCTGGAGCCCCTACCTTGGATGCAGGCTAGGTTTACTGCCCCTGGACCCAGACTCAGATATTGTCAACCTGCCTCAGAAAGATGTAAGGGGAACCCCACATGGTCTGGTGGCTCTGTGACTTCAACTCTCCCAGGAAGTGTATGAGGATTGCATCTTACTGGTGAGCTCCCCAAACCCCCAAACCCCCTAACCCTCAATGGCTCCCAACTAGTAGGGTGAGAAATAGTTGGCCTCTCCAGTATAAATTTGGATGTGAGAACCTGAAGCCTAGACTAACCAGCCTTTCATAAATAATAGGAAATCAGTGAAGGCACCTGAAGAATACAAGCAAAGTCAGTCTTTGAATCAAGAAAGAAACACTTGAACTTCATTTCAGAATCACAAACAATAAAAGAAAACCACATGCCAAAATCAGAAATGAAAAAAAAAGTAGTTGCCCAGGAAATAAGGTCAACAATCAACCATTAGGACCTCATTAAACTAAAATGCTTCTGTACGGCAAAAGAAATAATCATAGAAATGAAGAGCAAACAAACAGAGGGGGAGAAAATGCTCACTAGTGACACATCTGACAGAGGTTTAATATCCGGAGTATATTAATTACTTAAAAAACAAAGGACTAAGATAACAACCCAATTAAAAGATGTACTAAAGATCTGAACAGAGAGACTTCTCATGAGAAGGACTAAAGGTGGCCAAAAACATCTTAAAAAGTGTTCAACACCGTTAATAATTAAACAAATGCAAATTAAAACTATTTTAATATTTCATCTTACCACAGTAACACTGTCTATAATAAAGAAAAAAATGATACCAAATGCTGGAGAGATTATGGGGAAAAGAAAACAATCATTCACTTTTGGTGGGATTGTAAACCCATGCAACCACTATGGAAAATAATGGGGAGAACACTTAAAAGACTAAAATGGAGCTCCCATTTTACCTAGTCATACCATTCCTAGGAGCGTATTCCCCCCCCAAAAAAACAATAACATGGAAAACCCAAATAATAAGGCTCTGCTAAATACTAACAATCCTGTTGAAGGCTTCTAGTTGAAACCCTGGAAACAGATCTTAAAAGACCTATCATAAACATGATCAAAGGATTAAAGGAATTTAAAGAAGACACAGGTAAGCAAGCCAAAGCACTAAGAGAAGATAGAGATAAACTAAAAGTAGATAGGGATAAAGTAAAAGAACAGAATGATAAACTTTGGAATAAATACACAAAAGATATAGAAATACTGAAAAATAGTAAGCTTGAAATGAAAAAGGAAGTGGAACGCTCAATATACCACTTGGAAAGGAGAGAAGAAAGCTTACTAAAAGAAAGAAACAAAGTAGAAAATAGAACATCAAGACTGGAAAACAACATGGAACAATTGAACTGGTCAAGTGAAGATTATGAAAATTAAAAAAAGAAAACATAGGACCATAGGAATGGAATAATCAGAAAAGGTGGGACACCATAAAAAGACCAATTGTAACCATCATAGATTTAAATGAAGGATAAGAAACACAGGATAATGGTATTGACCAGATCTTCAACCAGATTGCAGAAGAAAATTTCCTGAAATTGAGGAAAGGCATTCCCATACAAATACAGGAAGTGTATAGAACACCTTATTTGGTTATCTATGCACTTCTTCTGTTTATTGATTTTTTTCACATAAATTTATTTTTATTTTTTTAATAAATCTAGAACACTGTTCCCACCCATTCCCCCACACTGCCAGAACTCATGCATTCTGCCAAGCATGCTTTTCATATTTTTCTCAGTCTTTCTCAATATTCTCCATGAGAAAGTTGACTGTTTTGAGCAGAAGTTCACTGTTTCAGTCAGTTCTTTGATGCAGTCCTTTCTGTTGTTGTTGTTGTTTCCAATATGCATCAGGTAAACTGCTTTGGACAAAAGCTCAGGGGGCCCTACACAAGAAATACTTACAACTAGGTAATTGGCACTAGCATCCACAGATGAGGGATACCATTCATCGTTTGTTTTTCTTGGACTGTGTTACTTCACTCAGCATGATGTCCTCTAGCTCCAGCCATTTTCCTGCAAAGTTCGGGATGTCATCTTTCTTTACTGCTGCATAGAACTCCATTGTGTAGATGTACCACATTTTCTCTATCCACTCATCAGTTGAGGGGCATTTGGGTTGGTCCCAGCTCCTTTCTATTGTGAAGAGAGCTGAAATAAACAAGGCCATGCATGTATCTCTGTGGTGGGGTGAGTCTTGAGGGTACATGCCCAGGAGTGGTATGGCTGGGTCGGGTGGCAAGTTCATTCCAAGTCTTCCAAGGGTTCTCCACACTGCTTTCCATAGTGGCTGTATGAGTTTACATTCCCACCAGCAGTGGATGAGTGTTCCCCTTTCCCCACAACCTCTCCAGCACTTGGTATCATTTGTTTTCTTGATCCTAGCCAGTCTTATTGGAGTAAGATGATATCTTAAAGTGGTTTTGATTTGCATTTCCTTAATGATTAGTGATGTTGAGCAGTTCTTGAGGTGTTTCTCAGACATCTCTAATTCCTCGCTTGTGAAGTCTCTGTTCAGTTCTTTGCTCCATCTATTGAGCGGGTCGTTTGTTTTCTTTTTTCTTTGTTTTTTGAGTAGTTTATATATTCTGGAAATCAATGCTTTGTCAGATGTATCTGCAGTGAAGGTTTCCTCCCACTCTGTGGGATTTCTCTTCACTTCCTTGATTGTTTCTTTTGATGTACAGAAGCTTTTGAGTTTGATGAGGTCCCATTTGTCAATTGTCGACCTTAATTCTTGTGCAGCTGCTGTCTGATTTAGGAAGTCTTTTCCTACGCCTATGTCTTGTAGTCTGCTGCCAACTTTTTCTTCTATTACCTTCAGAGTTTGGGGTTTCACGTTGAGGTCTTTGGTCCATCTGGAGTTGACTTTTGTACAGGGCGAGAGGTAGGGGTTTAATTTCATTCTTCTACAAGTGGTGATCCAGTTTTGCCAACACCACTTGCTGAAGATGCTGTCTTTTCTCCATTGTGGTTTCTTGGCCCCCTTGTCAGATATAAGATGGCTGAAATTGTATGTGCTCAGGTTTGGATCTTCGGCTTTCTTCCATTGGTAAACAGGTCTGATTTTGTGCCAGTACCAGGCTGGTTTTATGACTGTAGCCCTGTAGTATAGTTTGAAGTCTGGTATAGAGATCCCCCCCTGTGTAACTCTTTTCGCTCAGGGTTGTTTTGGTTATTCGGGTTCTTTTGTTTTTCCAAATGAATTTAAGGACTTTTGTTTCCAAGCCTGTGAAGAAACTCTTGGGGATTTTGATTGGAATTGTATTAAATCTATACAAGTGTTTCAGTAAAATGGACATTTTTACAATGTTAATTTTCCCAATCCATGAGCATGGGAGGTTTTTCCATCTTCTGATGTCTTCTTCAATTTCTTTCTTTAAAGGTTTAAAAAATTTTTTGTGGAGATCCTTGGTGTCTATGGTTAGGTTTGTTCCTAGGTATTTTATTGTTTTTAATGCTATTGTGATTGAGAAGTTCTCTTTGAATTCTTTCTCCAGTTGCTTGTTCTTGGTGTAAAGAAATGCCATTGATTTTTTTTAAGGTTAATTTTGTATCTTGCCACTTTGCTGAAGGTGATAATCGTTTCTAGGAGTTTTCTGTGGAGTTTTTAGCATCCCTTAAGTAATCATATCATCAGCAAATAGGGATAGCTTGACTTCCTCTTTTCCAATTAGTACTCCTTTAATTTCCTTTTCTTGCCTTATTGCTCTAGCAATTGTTTCAAGCACTATATTGAAGAGGAGTGGTGACAGGGGGCAGCCTTGCCGAGTTCCTACCTTTAAAGGGAATGTTTCTGTCATTTCCCCATTTAGGATGTTATTGACTGTGGGTTTCCTACACATGGCTTTGATTACATTGAGGAATGATCCCTCCAATCCAATTCCTTCTAGGACTTTAAGCATGAAGGAATGCTGAATTTTGTCAAAGGTTTTTTCAACATTAATTGAGATGATGGTATGGTTTTTGTCTTTGATTCTGTTTATGTGTTCGATGATTTTTATTTATTTTCATATGTTGAACCATCCCTGCATCTCTGGTATGAATCCAACTTGGTCATGATGGATGATCTTGATGTGGGTCTGTATGCGATTTGCCAATGTCCTGTTTAGAATTTTGGCATCTGTGTTCATTAGGGAGATGGGTCTATAATTCTCCTTTTTAGTTGTATCTTTGCCTGGTTTTGGTAATAGAGTGATGCTGGCTTCGTAGAAGGAATTTGGGAGAATTCCCTCTGATTGTGTCCTTCTAAACAGTTTCAGTAATAATGGTTGTAGGTCTTTTTGAAATGTTTTATAGAATTCTGCTGTGAAACCGTCTGGGCCTTGGCTTTTTTTAGTTGGGAGGTTTCTTACTACATCATCTATTTCTTCATATGTTTCGGGTCTGTTTAAGCTGTTGATGTCATCTTGGTCAAGCTTTGGCGATTCCCAGGATTTCAGATATTAATCCATTTCTTCTAGGTTTTCAAACTTGGTAGAGTATAGGTTCTTGCAATATTCCCATATGATTTTCTGGATTTTTCCTTGTCTGTTGTGATATTTCCCTTTTCATCACAGATTTTATTGATTTGGAGTTGTTCCTTCTTTCTTTTGGTTAACTGGGCTAGAGGTCTGTCTATCTTGTTTATTCTTTCAAAGAACCAACTTTTGGCTTCATTGATTTTTTGTATTGTTTTCTTTGTTTCTATTTCATTGATTTCTGCTCTGATTTTTGTTATTTCTTCCTGTCTGTTGCGTTTAGGGTTCATCTGTTGTTGCCTCTCAAGTGCTTTTAGCTGTAGTGTTAGATCATTCACTTGTGCTCTTTCTGTTTTTCTAATGTAGGCACCCAGGGCTATAAACTTCCCTCTTAGGACTGCTTTTAAGGTATCCCATAAGTTTTGTTGTGTTGTATTGTCATTGTCATTCAGTTCCAGGAATGTTTTTATTTCTTTCTTTATCTCTTCCTTGACCCATTCATTATTCAAGAGTGTGTTGTTTAGTCTCCATGTGTTCTTGTAGGCAGGAGGGCTTGTCCTGGTGTTGATGTTGAGCTTCATTGCACTGTGGTCTGACAGGATGCATGAAATTATTTCAATCTTTTTGTATTTGTAGAGGTTTCTTCTGTGTCCCAGGATGTGGTCGATTTTGGAGAATGTTCCGTGGGGTGCTGAGTAGAAAGTGTATTCTCTGGTATTAGGATGGAATGTTCGGTAGAGGTCTATGAGGTCCATTTTTGTTGTATTCATCTCATTCAGTTCCGATGCTCCTCTTGTTCTCTTTGTCGTTGTACCTTCCACCGGACTCCGTGGCTGTCTTGCCCACTCTCCTCCCGCCTGCTTTGGGGTTAGTCTGTGACTTGTGGTCCTGGAGAATTGTCTTTATAAAGTTTGGTGCACCAGAATTTGGGGCATATATATTCATAATTGTGAAATTTTCTTGGTGAATTGTTCCTTTGATAAAAATGTAATGGCCTTCTGTGTGCATCGCCCACCCACGGCTCAGGAACCATTGCAGAATATGGAGCAGAAAGATTATAAGAGCCAGGGTTGGTGCATGAGCATAAAGAAACAGAGGTTTTCTGGGCTCTGGGAAATTTCTCATGAGAAGTTGCAACAATGGTGACAGCATGCACAAGGCAACCCATGCCAACTTGATAAGGCAAAATCCCGGCAGAGAATGGGGGAAATGGATAGCAGACCCTAACCCTAACCAGTGAACTATTGGCGAATGAGAAATATGTGGAGAGGGAGAGTAATCTTCTTTAAGGGAGTGGCTCTAGATAGGTGGATTTGACTCCAGTGGATGAACTTGTACCAAGGGACATCTGGATGGAAATACTGGAGGGGCCAGGACTTAACATATATGACAGAATACCTGAAATCTGTTGGGGGGTGCAGGGAGGGGAAAGGGGGCTCTAAATCAATTAAGAGGTATTGTATGAAATACAGAAAAACAATAAAAATCAGAGAAAAACAAAAAAATGTAATGGCCTTCTTTGTCTCTTCTGATTTCTTTTACTTTGACGTCTATTTTGTCTGATATTAAAATAGCAACACCTGATTTCTTTTTGGTACCATTGGCTTGGAATAATTTTTTTCCATCCCTTCACTTTAAGGTAGTGCCTGTCCTTGAAGGTAAGATGTGTTTCTTGTAGACAGCATATCAATGGATTCTGTTTCCTAATCCAATCTCCCAGTCTATGTCTTTTGACTGAGGAATTTTGTCTATTAATATTTAAGGTTATGACTGATAGGTTTGTGTTGCTTCCTTTTGCCTTATTATCCATTTGTGGTTTGGATTTAAGTTTCTACTTCTGCAGTTATGCTTTTATTGATTTCTCTTTCTAGGTGTCTGGGATTGGTTTCTCCTTTCTTCTGTTCTTTGAATTACTTCAAGTATTCTCTGAAGGGTTGGTTTTCCAGACATGTATTCTTTCAAATTGTTTATGTCATGGAAGGTTTTTCTCTGTCCTTCAACTATAATTGACATTTTTGCTTGGTATAGTAACCTGGGTTGGCATCTATTGTCCCAAAAACACTGGGAATGCTTTGCTCCAGGTTCTTCTTGCTTTCATAGTTTGCATTGAGAAGTCAGTTGTAATTCTGATAGGTTTCCCCTTATAGGTTACTTGTTGTTTTTCTCTTGTGGCTTTAATGATTTTGTCTTTGTTTTGGGTGTCTAGCATTTTAACTATGACATAGCATGGAGAATTTCTTTTCTGATCTTGTCTGGAGTTCTATGTGCTTCTTGAATTTGTATTGGTTTGTCCTCTTTTAGTTTGGAGAAGTTTTCATCTATTATTCTGTTGAAGATCTGATCAATACCATTCTCTTGGGATTCTTCTCCTTCCTCTATTCCTATGATGTGGAGGTTTGATCTTTTCATAGTGTCCCACAGTTCCTGGTTGTTCCACTTTTGTGTATTTTTAAATTTTTCATAATCTTTCCTTGAGGTTTTTAGTTGTTCTGTGTTATCTTCCAGGTCTGATATTCTTTGTTCTGCTCCCTCCATTCTGCTTCTGAGGCTTTTTCCATTCCTTTCCACTTGATTGGATGAGTGTTTGATTTCCTTTTTCATTTCCTCTTCTGACTTCTTTAGTATTTCTGCTTCTTTTTGGAGCTTCTCAATCTCTTCTTGTAGCTCTTTGCTTCGTTGGTTGTTTTCCTTATCTTTTTCAGCATGGGATCTTTTCAGTGTTTCTACTTCCTTCCAGAATTTGTCATTCTCTCTCTCTAGGTCCTTCTTGAGTTCTTCATTCTCTTTTCTTAGTTCTTTGATTTGTTCTTTATAATCTTGTAGTTCTTTAAATATGTTCCTTTCTGATATCTGTGTCCTGGGGCATCCCCAGAGGGATCCCACTGCAGGAGTCTTCCATAGGGTTGGTAGAGCTTGGCACGGGATTATCCTGCCCCTTTCCAGTGTTGTCTCTTCTTCGTGATCCTGGCATATGGTCTTCTCCTTGCCTGTATTCCAATGTGAGTCCTAAATGCCTCTTCACTGTGTTGAAGGCTTGCTTTGCTTGCCTCCTTCAGATGCTTTCATAATCCCAGTTGGCGGGGGTGGGAGTGCTCTTCAGCCCATGCCCTGGTACCTTCAGCTGGCCTCAGGAGATCTCAGATCTCAAGAGTCACACAACCCCACCTTTAATACCAGCTGGGAGGATAACTCTGCCCCCACAGCCACAAAAGCCAATCAAGGCAAAGACAGCTGGATTAAAGGATCAACAATCAGCCTTGCTGAGGCACCCAGTCCCTACCTGCTTTCCTGCTCTTCCTTCCACTGGCCTCAGGAGATCCCAGTGCACTTCTTGTATTTGTATGGGAATAGGACCACAAAAGAAATTCCCCACACCATATCAGTAAAAACACTAGAGGCTCAAAACAAAAGTAGAATAGTTAAAGCTGCAAGAGAAAAACAAATCACATATAAAGGGAAACTCATCAGAATTACAGCTGACTTCTGAATGCAAATGATAAAAGCCAGAAGACCTTGGATCACAGTATTTCTTGAGATTTATTCTGTGCCTCAGTATGTGGTCCATTTTGGAGAATTTTCCTTTGGATGTAGAATAGAAATTATACTCTTTGGTGCTTGGGTGGAATATTTGATAGATGTATGTTAGAACAATTGGGTGTAACCTATCGATCAGTTCTGATATCTCTTTGCTTATTCTTTTTTCTGGTTATTTGTCTAATAGACACACTGGGGTATTGAAGTCCCATACAGTTAGTGTGTTGGGATTAATCTTTGTCTTAATGACCTGTAGAATTGTGTTTATGAAGTTCAGTGCACCAAAATTTTGTGCCCCTATATTAATGAATATATTCTTATCTCTTCTTATTCATTTTAGTTTGAAGCCTGTTTTGTCTGATATTAGAATTGCAGCTCCTGATTTGTCCTTATTGCCATTTACTTGGATGTTTTACCCACCCTTTCACATTAAGATAGTACCTGTCCTTGAATGTGAAATGGGTTTCTTGGAGAAAACAAAAAGACGGATTTTTGTTTTGTTATTTGAAGTTTTTGTTATTTGAAGTTTTTCTTATTTGAAGTTATTATTAATAGATGTATATTGTTTCCCAACAGTTTAGTTTCTGTTTGTAATTTTGGTCTAGGGTTTTCTGTCATCAGTTATACCTTCATTAACTACTTTCTTTTTTTGTTTTTACGTTCTTTCACAGAGTCTTTTATTTTTTATATTTCCCTATTTATTAAACTAATTTTTCAGTTAGCATACAAAATAATGGGTTTCATTATTTCAATCTGATATGTCATTCATTTCTGCCCACGATTCACTTTCCCAATCCAGCCATTATCTTTGGCTACTTTCATATTGCTTGAATATAGTCATTCCATTTTTTGTATTGCTTCAAGTATTTTCTAAAGAGTTGATATTCTGGGCATGAGTTCTTTCAACCTATTTATGTCATGAAATATTTTTCTTTCTCCTTCAACAATAATAGATGTTTTTGCTGGGTGGCATATTCTGGGTCATCATGTGTAGGCATTTAGAACTGGGAATACTTTTATCCAAGGTTTTCTGGCTTTCATCATTTGCATTCAAAAGTCAGCTGTAGTTCTGATGAATTGTCCTATATGTGTGACTTTTTTTTCTCTTGCATCTTTAACTATTCTCTTTTTGTTTTGAGCATCTAGTGTTTTTACTGATATGGTGTGGGGAATTTCTTTTCTGGTCCTATTCCCATACAATACAAAAAGTGATAGAACACCTTATTTGGTGTTCTTTCCTCAATTTCAGGAAATTTTTTTTCTGAAATCTGGTTGAAGATCTGGTCAATACCATTATCCTGAGTTTCTTATCCTTCCTTTACATCTACTTTAGGTTTATCTCTATCTTCTCTTAGTGCTTTGATTTGTTTGTCTGTGTCTTCTATAAATTCCTTAATATAAACTATTCAAAAAATGGAGTAAGAAAACAAATGACTCACTCAAAAGATGGAGTAAAGAGCCAAGCAGAGACTTCACAAGTGAGGAAATAGAGATGGCTGAGAAAATGCTTAACATCACTAATAATTAATAAAATGCAAACTAAAACCACTTTAAGATATCATCTCACCCCCACCCAATAAGGCTGGCAAGGATCAAGAAAACAAATGATACCAAATGCTGGAAAGGGTGTGGGGAACACTCATCCACTGGGGTGGGAATGCAAACTTGTACAACCACTAGGGAAAGCACTATGGAGCACCCTTAAAAGACTCAAAATGAGGGGCTGGAGAGATGCCCTAGCGCTTAAGAGCGCTGACTGCTCTTACAGAAGACTCAGGTTCGATCCCCAGCACCCACAAGGTGGCCAAGAACCGTCTGAAACTCCAATTCTAGGAGAACTCCAGTTACAGGGGAATCCGATGCCCTCTTCTGACCTCCGCAGCATTGCAGGACATGGGTGCACAGACCTGCATGCAGACAGTACATTCATACACATACAGAAATAAATAAAATTTAAAAACAAAAGACTCAAAATGAGCCTTCAGCCTGACCCAGCCATTCCACTTTTGGGAATATATGCATCAGACTCTTCCTACCACAGAGATAAATGTACAGGCAAGTTTATTGCAGCTCTCTTCACAATAGCAAAGAGCTGGAACCAACCCAAGTGCCCCTCAATGGATGAGTGGATAGAGAAAATGTGCTATATCTACACAATGGAGTTCTATGCAGTGGTAAAGAAAGATGACATCATGAAATTTGCAGGTAAATGGATGTAACTAAGTGAAGTAACACATTCCCAGAAAAACAAACTAGGAACGGTATCTTTCATCTGTGAATGCTAGTACCAAGTACCTAGTTGTAAGACAAATTCAGCAATGTTAGTTTTATATTATTCATGATATAAAGACAACTGTACATTGTGAATCTCTAAACAGGCTCTAGAGGTGACCTAACATTTATTTTCAAGCCTTGGGTTTTTGGTATATGATGGAGGGTATGTGTGCATCATTTACAGTAATATGGTATTAAAATGGAAAGATGTGAATCAAGAAATATGATATGGAAATAACATACAGTTTATTTCCACAATATACAGTTTTAATATAGGTACAATGTAACGGGCTGGTGCAAGTTAGCCTTTCTGTGTGCTTAACCACCATACTGAGCATCCATACCAATTTGGCCGAGGAACCAAAGTTATAACTTTGTTCCTTGCCCTCAGAGGTCAACCAAATCTTAGGGGATTATGCATTGGGGCATCTCTTGAAATGTCCTACAAATGTGGGTTATCAGTCTTCCTGTTCAGGGAGGTCTTGGAGAGCCACTAATGGGATTTTATCCAGGGTCCAGTCTATAAAGACAAAAGACTGCTCAAGCTTCAGAGAAGGAAGCCTGGTCTGGCAAGACCTTATTTTGTCCTCCAGTTGGTGGAACTGGTAAATATAAAGCTAAAGGAAGCAATGCACCCCTTTTTCTCCCCCCCCCAAAAAAAAACCCTGAGAGATCTCTGAGGATCAGATTCTCAACTAACCTTCCCCACAAAAACCCAGAGAGACACCTGAGGATCAGATCCTCAACTGTCCTTGAGAAAACAAAAACCTTGGTTAATATGGGCTAACTGTGTGGCCTTAAGCATCCAAAAGGAAAGTACAACAAGAAATAATCAGTAAGCCAGAGAAACTGAACTTCCTATTCAAAACTTAAGATCTAAGTAAAAAGACAAAAATAAAAAAAAAATTTTTTAAAAGAGAGAATACTGTGGCTTGGACTGTCTTCAATTCTTACAGGCAAGTGCATCTACCCTGAGGCTATCACCACTTTTGGCACTCCTCAATGACATGAAACACAGCTTTTTAACCTTCCAATGTGGACTGAAGACTCATGTCTCTCCAAGAATCCTCCACATCTTCAATGCCAGATGGGGACTACTGAGATACCCAGCTGGTGGACTAAACAGCTAAGGGGATTTCAGCCTCTTCAGAATATAGACTGCCATTGCTGGACTACCTGGGCTAAATCATGGAGGCAATTACAGGGGCATCAAGATAGGATGAGTGCTTTCTGGACTTCATTTGGGGGACCAAGGGAGGGAAAGACCCCAATGTAGAGCAAAAGTGCAGGATTGATGGTTGTTTCAGATTGCCAAGGAGGAAGCTTCGAGCACGTCCTTAAGGAAATTTGACATCTATTAGGGAAAAAAAATAGTCTTTCAATTCAAGTGATATGTATATATATATATATATATAAAATATTATATATATATATTTATAATTTATATTATGTATAAGTAGATTATACATATGGATAGAATTAGAAATTAAAATTAAAAATATGTAGTAATACAATAAAAAAAAAAAAAAAAACAAAAAACAACAAAAGAACTGAAAGGAAAAAAAAAAAACTCTGGAAAGACTCAAAAAAAATGCAGGACAGTAGGGCAAGTGCAGGGACTTGGATGGGGTTGGGGGCATGGAAAAGATGACGCTCTACATTCGATTGAGAAATGATGCATGACTATGGAAAAAGTTAAATAACAATAAAAAATAAAATAAAAAAATAAAAATAAATAGAAATACCAAATTAGTAATTTGAGACCCCTGGAAAACTTTGGACCCACTGTTTAGAAGGATAAATGATATTTACAGTAGTTCTCCAAATTATTAAAAAAAAAAAATATATTATATATATATATATATATTTCTTTTTAACCAGGGTCTTGCAATAGCCCCAACTGGCCTGGAACTTGCTATATAGACCAGGCTGGCCTTAAATTCAAAGAGATCCACCTACCTCTGCCTCCCAAGTGATGGGACTAATGACCTGTGCCAACACATCCCGATAAACAAGGGCTTCTTAAAGATTTCCACACACAAAGTCCTTTAATCTGAGAAATTTTTAGATTACTCTGAAATATAAGTATAGAATATAGGTATATAGGGCTGGAGAGATGGCCTAGCGGTTAAGAGCGCCGACCGCTCTTACAGAGGACCTGGGTTCAATCTCCAGCACCCACATGGCAGCCGAGAACCATCTGAAACTCCAATTCCAGGAGAACTCCAGTTCCAGGGTAATCCGACACCCTCTTTTGACCTCCGCTGTATTGCACGACACGGGTGCACACACCTGCATACAGACAGTACATTCATACACATACAGAAATAAATAAAATTAAAAAAAATTAAGAATATAGGTAAATAAACCAACATTTACTGATAATAATCATAAAATCAATGTCAAAATGATTCTTTGTATAAATATAATTTTGTCATGTTTAGGAGTAATTCATTTTGTATAATAATCAAATGAGTTTGCTTATTTCATATAAATAATTAAATTTTAGCTGAGTCTTTGATGCTATATAATGTAGACAATTTTCAAACTTTTTCAGAGTTGATTGATATTTTGATTTCATAAACAATTCTGTGAATAATCTTTTGTATAAGTTCTTAATGCAAAGTAGGAGAATAATGATTAGGTAGATTCAGATATTGTTGGAAGAAATTTGCTTAATACAAATTCAGAATTTATTTGATAATTTGTTGTGATATTCAACTCATCAATACAACCAGATATGTGTAATGACTTACAATTTAACAGAATATAATCAAAGGATGTACTTATCTGATACTGCTAGTTGAAGAATGATGGTAGGAAAATGTTAATAGCCTTCATTTTCCATCAGTAAATCATCATGTTAATTAAAAGCAGAAAAATCTATATGTATAGAAAAATCATTCGCTTTCACATTAAGGAATCATCTTGAATTGATACATGTGTGGTATTAAATAGTTCACTCTGCATGTTCAAAACCAATGCTGCAATAAAGTCACAGGAAGCAGCCTGGTTAACAGGAACCCCCTAAGGCTCATTATGGGTTTGATTTTGAATTAATTTTTGGATGTTGTATGTTCAATAACCCGTTGTTGTTTTCATAATTTGTATTGTGTTCTTATCTGTTATTATGATGAAACACCGTGACCAAGGCAATTTATAAAAGGAAGAGTTTATTTGGCTCTCAGTTCCACAAAGATAAGAGTCTATATGGTGGAGAGAAATGGTGGCAGAGGTGGCTGAGAACAGAGGGGAGAGCGTGTGCAGAAGGCAGAGAAGTACAGGAAGTGGAGTAGGAGGGCTGCAAATACTCAAAGTCTGCCCCTAGTGACACTCTCAGTTCCGTGGCATCGTTTGTATGACTTTCCATTTCAACATTTGATTCAACTTTCTACTTCTTGAACTGTGAGAAACAGATATAGGAACATTCTTTAGTGTCTTAAACATGCCTTGTCAGTGTGTGATGGTGTTTGCTTTGGTTTGTTTTTCAAATATTCACAATTATCACATTTATTCTTACAATCTAGATTGTAAGATTCTATTTTATCTATTCCAGTTACTTGGATTTATGATATAGTAAAATGAACATGTGTATTTTATAAATGCTACATAAGATTTTAAAAATTCCATTGATTAATGCACAAATATATACATCATCTTACAAGTATGCTATGACTTTTAGTATAAACATTAATAATTATATTTTTGAAACAAATTTCTTATTACCCACAAAGCATAGTAGTACTTAAATAAATTTTTAATCCTCAGGGGAACTAAATATATGCATATAGCATAAACATTCCCTGAGGAAAGGAGCAACTATGAGACATTAGAGTTCATTAATCTGAGAACTATCCTTTGAGATCAAATTATTGGTAGGATAATGATGTAAGAATTCCTTAATGAAAAATTCAGTATTCTATTATTGTTTGCTACTGTGTTGTTTGGTACATGACACTTACATCAGGTGTGTATGTGAAGGCCAAAGGATAATTTCTGATGCTGTTCTGTTCTTCTGATATATATGAAGCTCCTTTTAGTGACCTAGTGATCACCATATTGGTTATATGGGCTAGACGGTAAGCCACTGATATCATCTGAAATCTACCTCTGTGACACTGGAATTCCAAATTAATTGCAAATAAAGTCAGGTCTTTACTCAAACTTTACTCAAAGTAAAGTTTACACAAGTACTTTACCAACTGAAATGCTTGGTTGTTTTGGTATTATAATTTTTGCTTCATAAATGTCTCAATGAAGAATCTGATTGGTTATTTTCAAGAACAGAGAAGATGAGTGGGTTACCAAAAGTCTGTTAAATAATAAGGAACATGCTTATAGGTGATATTAAATCAGATAATTAAATTATTTTAATTTTTTTTCTATTCATCATATATCAACTTATAAATTGCATTTGGAAAGTTTTTTTCTTCTTTTGTATTGATGTTTTGTGCATTTCAGACATAATTTTTCAGTTCAGTTCAGGCATATTTCCCTTTCCCTTCTACCCATCCCACCCCACCACACCCCAGATCATGCATTCTGCCATATCTGTCCTGCATCTGTCTCTTTTTTTTTATGCTTAGGAATTCACATTTTCCTCCATTAATTTCATATTACTCTAAAATATGGATGCATTCTCTCCACCCATATACAGTAATTACAGAGTCTGAAAATAATTGGTGGGTAGATTCTAGAGCCCGTTGAGAAATACATGTTATAACACATAGTTGCTTTCAAATAAACATCAAATAAACATCTGGGGGATTTGGTGTTAGCATCCACAAATGAGGGAATCTATTCTCCGTTTGTCTTTATGGGACTGTGTTACTTCACTCAACATAATGGCTTCGAACTCCATCCATTTACCTGCAAAATTCATTATGCTCTCTTTCTTTACCACTGAATAGTACTCCATTGTGTAGGTGTACCACATTTTTGTTAACCACTTGTCTGTTGAGGGGCATTTGGGTTGGTTCCAGCTCTTCGCTATTGTGAAGAGAGCTACAATAAACATGGATGTGCATGTATCTCTGCAGTAGGATGAGTCTTGTAGGTATATACACAGGAGTTGTGTGACTGGATCTCGTAAGCTTATTTTGAGTATTTTATGGGTTTTCCACGCTACTTTCCATAGTGGTTGTTTGAGTTTACAATTCCCCCAGCAGTGAATGAGTGTTCCCCTTTCCCCACAACCTCTTTCAGCATTTGGTATCATTTGTTTTCTTGATCCTAGCAAGTCTAATCAGAGTGAGATGATATTTTAAAATGGTTTTAATTTGCATTTCCTTACTTACTAGCAATGTCAAACACTTTTTTGTATTTTTATTTTTATTAAACCTTTTTTCCATAAGTCATACATCATTTCTCAATTGAATCTAGAGTCACTTCCCTTTCCATGTCCCCCACCCACCCGAGTCTCTTCACTCGTGTAGGATGAGTCTTTGGGGTATATACCCAGGAGTGGGTATATATGGCTGGGTCAGGGGGTAGGCTCATTCTTAGAGTGCTTTTAGTTGTTCAGTAGGCGTACAACCAAAAGTTTATGAAGTGTGAATAAACCTAGTAAGTTCAATTAAGTTTCTGTTTCC
Organism: Rhizomys pruinosus; assembly: GCA_009823505.1. Classification (NCBI taxonomy): domain Eukaryota; kingdom Metazoa; phylum Chordata; class Mammalia; order Rodentia; family Spalacidae; genus Rhizomys; species Rhizomys pruinosus. The sequence goes on along the minus strand of VZQC01000197.1, from coordinate 405,582 downwards.
AAATATAAATGGATTTTATTTACCTAATAGGAAGTGAAAATTTGTTGTGAAATACATTTGAATATGAAAATCTTCCTTGTACTTTTGAGGTATAGTTTTATCTAAGACTAATTTCCATCATTTTCTCTATTAAAATAAATATGTTTAATCTCTCCTTGTATTTATTAGACAACTCTATAATTATTTGCAAGATTTTGATAAAGGGCTTTAGAATAAAGGATTCTGTCTAGTTTTACAGGACATGTATGTTTTGAGTAATGCTATCTTTTGGCTACAGACACTAGCTGGTTCAATATCAGTGGCAAAATTCGTGAGAGGACAGACTGGATAAAAAGGTAATATCCTCCCTAACTTAATCAGTCTTCCATGGTGAGCAGCTAAGGTTGTAACTACTATTTAGAAAGATGTCCATTAAGGTTTCTGAAGCATCTTTCACCTTGCAGAAGACAGGACAGTTTATCAGATGGCTAAATTAACAGACAGGATATTCTCTGCAATATCTTTTAAAGAATAATCCATATACTGACTCTGTGGCACTCAGTAAGTATTTCCAGAGTGAAATACACTTTTAAGATGTGAAGCTCAGGGTCATTTTTATATTTTTTTCCAACATATCTTGGACATATTATAGGATGTCCATGGAATTTTTGTTTCTTTTCTATTTTTTTTTATTTTGTTAACTTGATTTTTCAAGAGTATATATTAATTGTGTATGCCTTGATGGGGTACAATGAAACATTTCATAATAAAATTGACTTCTTCCCAACACGACAGAGGTTAAGTTCTTTAAATGTTGGCTATGAAGTTCTAGAGCTAGGCACAGTTAGATAAAAAACATCATATTTCAAATCTAAGCTTTTAAATAAAATATTAAATAGGATGGTATTAATCAACATCATCCTCAAATATATTGGATAATATAATTTAGTGTATGAAATACTGATACTGGTCCCAAGGAGCTGCTTTTTCTAAAAAGCACTGACATTTTACTTGGGACCACTAAATGTGAACAAAATGTTGACATCTTTGCTGCATTTTGTATCTTCTGGTTTTTTTGTTTTTTAGTTTTTTGTATCTTTCCTTTTGGGCCCCTGAGTTCCAATCTGGTAGGCATAGACAAATGTTCATACAGCTTACGAACACGTCTGGAAGCTGATTCAAACTTTCCAACCCCCTGCCACCCCCCCCCTTTGAGGTTGAAAACACAGGACTCAGATCAAGTTCTCCCCTTGGCCGTCACGCTTGGCGTATCCAGCCAGCAGGCATAACCCACAAGCGTGTCCTCCCCAGCGATGACTCGACAATTCATCCATGATGGCAACTCGCTCATCTACCATGGACCCAGACTGGACAGGCTGCAGGTAATGACCCTTGGTAAGATGTCTCCACGACTAGCCTTGTAGGAGGGATAGGCAGTGACGCAACTGGCCAGGAGCGGGGTTCAGGACATACCTTGACCAGGATTGTTTAATTATGCATATACCTCTTGTATCCCCACTCCAATTTTTACTCTATTTGAACATAAACCTCATGTTTGCACGAAGCGCCGACGTAACGTTAGTCACTCTCGGTTTGACTGGGAGCACGTTCATGTATTCATTTTCTCAATGCACCCTTAATAAATTTCATCTGTGCTTTTCAGAATTACTTCTTCCCTTTGTTGCTGTGCATGGGAACTGTGACAAGCCTAGCTTTTGAAGGTTATCAGAGCCCAAGATTTTTTTTTTTTTTTTTTGTCTTTTCCAGTGCAGGGTTCTCAAGCCTGTAGCTCCAGCTGTCCTGGACACCACTCTGTAGACCAGGGCTGGCCTTTAAATCACAAAGATCACCCTGTTTTCTTCTGCCTCCCTAGTGCTAGGATTAAAGGCACGCGCCACCACACCCGCTGAGAGCCTAAGATTTTTAACTTAAAACTCCAGTTTCTGCTCTATGGAAGGTAAGTGAGGATTGTAGATGCTAATATAAACATAATGCTTTATGAAATTAGGATAATAAAAATAAGTTTACAAATGCAATTTAAGTGGGGATTATCCTGAATAAAATATAACATTATAATACTTCATTTTACAGAGAAAAGTTAGGCATACAACTGTCTTAAGTTGTCTATGGGTGACTTTGTTTCATTATGTTGCATTCTGCCAGCCATTGCTATACTTATTAATCAAGTTTTATTGAATAGTTTTTGCTCTGAACACTCAGGTATAATAAAATAATGATGAATGCATTTGATTCATTCTCCCTGAAATTAACCTTTTCAAATTATTGCCCTTTAATTAGGCTGGCCTCTCTTGGATGAAGTAGTCTCTCTGAAAGAAATATGAAAGAACCTTTAAATGTATAAGTTATAAACATTGGAACATATATTAAACACATACACACAGGTAAGAAAAGTTTGGTAGGAACTCTCTGATAATTATGCAAATACTCTTTTTTTTCTATTTTTTTTTAGTTAATTTATTAATTGATGTGTTTGTGGCATTTCGTAGATCACATTTTCCAATCAGATCAGGCCTATTTTTCCCTTTCCCCTTCCCCCCCCCTCCCCCCACCCAGATTCTATGTATTCTGCCATAACTGTCCTGCATCTTCAGGTTTTTTTTTTTTACTTTTTAGCTTAAGGGATAAGCCATGAGTATAAGCATCCTTATTGTGGGGCAAAATCCAATCTGCAGCTGTTGTGGCCCAAACCCCCACAGGTCCCACCATTCAGTGGGGGGTGACAGGTTGTTTGTTCACATCAAGTTGATCCAAATGAGTGTGCCCAACTATCATTGCTGTAGTTTCACTCTTGATTTTCCACCCAATCGCAGCCTTTACATTCTACCATGCCCCCTTTGCGACGCCAGATTCGTTATACGCACTGAGATCCAGTTTGATGATGACAAAGGTGGAGGAGACAGCGTAGAATGTGCAGTAAAGCGATGATAGATAAAAAGACATTCATGACGAGTCGTCACTTTCCTTCGCAGCATGTTGTACTATTATTTTTTCTATTTGCTTTTTGAAACTTACTCACGTGTGTGGATATATGTTGTATGTGCATATGTGTGTGTATTATCACACACATGTGATACCTTATGTTGTGATACACCTTATGATACACATGTGATAAGCCCATTACCCTTCATATGTGCGGTGTCGAACATACTTCAATACACATAGCCTAAATCTACACATGAGCTTTTGCTATGACTAATGTTTCCTTCGTACTTATTTCTAGTCGAATACACGATCATACACTTAGCTTCGTGATCATCAACAACGCATAAGCAATACCTCACACTGGTATCATATCTGTCGATACACATGTGATACCTTCCGCCAAAATAAGCAGGAAGAAAAAAAAGGAAGACACTTTGTTGATAGCATATTAAAGTAAGTATAAAGAATAAACTAATAAAAAAATATTCTTCTTATAATTTATTACATACTTGTTAAATTATATATTTATATATAATTATTTTATTATTGTATATGTATCTGTTAGTAGACTTATATAATGTATCACAACATAAGGTTCTTTAACTATAACAATACCACCACAACCAACGCCAACACACCCCACCGCCGCCCCAGCCAAACTCTCTTTGGGAGTGGAATGGAATCTCTATTGAGGATGGAGATTCTCCAAGTGGTGGAAGAAACAGCTTAAGTGTGAACCATATAGCAGGTGCTTCTCTTTCTCTTCTTTAAATATAATACTTTTATTGACTTTTGTGTATTTCAGACATCATTTTTCCGTCAATTTCCCTTTACCTTCCTCCCACCCCCGGCCAGTCATGGGGCAGTTCTGCCATAATGTCAGCTGAATCTTTCATTCGTTTTAAAGATTTTTCTCTATGTGCGAAGATTTTGTTTGGGCAGAATTTAACTCTAATATCAGTTCTTTGACCCGAGTGTTATGTTGTTGTGGTTCCCTCCCAATTTGGAAGGTCTGGGAGTTCCATTATATGGGTGACCCAACTTGGGGCAATATTGCTAGTTGCCCAAAATTAATTAAATTTGTTATTATTTATTGTAATGTATATATAGGTTATTTTAAAAAATTATTTATATATTTTAAATTATTTTTAAATTATTTTAAAAATATTTAGTTTTAAAATTATTTATATTATAATATAATTAAAGTATTTTATTGATTCTGTGAATATTTCATCCAGTGCATTTTGATCATATTTACATTCTCTCATCTATCTCTACCTCTACTCTACCACCTCCCACTCTGACTTAATGTCTGCTATTATTATTTTAATATATTATAATTACTACTGTTTTTCATATTATCTCCAGTTTCTTCATTCCCAAGGCCTTTTGCAAGTTTCAAGTGCTTCTTTTTAGACTCCTCATATACTTCTTCAAAAATAAGTGTGTGTGAGAGAGAAAAAGAGAGAGAGATGAAAGAAAAAGAGAGAGAAAGAGAGAGAGAATATTTCGAGAGGTCTATCACATCAAATGTACATCTCCAAGAGAAAAACAATGCATTTTTGAAATTTGTAGACAATGTCTTTAAATTCTGATTATATTTTCTCCTTTATCTCCATTCACCCTTATAATACACTCGCTCAATTTCTTAGAGACCTTACCAGATATAGTCTTCCATTTATTTATGTATTTATTTGTTTTTGCATATCATTCTTATTTTACAGCATAGTACTTAAAAAATCAAGGTATGAGCAATGGGGCTGGGTTGATGGTTCAGAGTGTAAAAGAACGTTCTGAGCAAACCTATGGACCTGCGTTTAGATTCCAGGAACCCATATTTAAAAAAAAAAGAAAGCCAAATAAGCTTAGCATAGGCACTTTGATTATATGTATCCCTACTTGGAGTTGGGGTGGAAAGCAAAAAAAAAAAAAAAAAAAAAAGGGCGAGGGGCGCCAGTGTCTAACCAGGAGTGTGTAGTGACAACAGAATGATGAAATGCCCTGACTGAAATAAGGTGGAATATATGAACATCTCCAACAAGTTGTCCTCTGACCTCCAAATGAATGCTATCATTTCCATATGTTTCCAATCGCATACATATCATATACAACCCCAGCCACATACACACAGAGACACATTCATGCACAAACAAAAATATATGAAAAATAAGCAGTCTCCTTGCTATTCATTGCAACTCTGCCTCCTGAACAAGGACAACATGAAAACATACATGTGCATGCCTCTTGCATGATGAATATGCATAACAGCTATGTATAATGCATAAATTTTCTCATTTTTCTCTCTTCTATCTTTGCCAGCAGTGGTTGAGTGCTCCTCTTTCCCCACAACCTCTCCAGCACTTGGTATCATTTGTTTTCTTGATCCTAGCCAGTCTTATTGGAGTAAGATGATATCTTAAAGTGGTTTTTATTTGCATTTCCTTAATGATTAGTGATGTTGAACACTTCTTAAGATGTTTCTCAACCATCTCTAATTCCTCACTTGTGAAGACTCTGTTCAGCTCTTTGCTCCATCTATTGAGTGGGTCATTTGTTTTCTTTCTTCTTAGTTTTTTGAATACTTTATATATTCTGGAAATCAATGCTTTGTCAGATGTTTCTGTGGTGAAGATTTCCTCCCACTCTGTGGAGTTTCTCTTCACTTCCTTGATTGTTTCCTTCGATGTACAGATGCTTTTGAGTTTAATTAAGTTCCCATTTGTCAATTGTTGATCTTATTTCTTGTGCAGCTGCTGTCTGATTCAGGAAGTCTTTTCCTATGCCTATGTCTTATAGTCTGCTGCCAACTTTTTCTTCTATCGTCTTCAGAGTTTGGGGTTTCATGTTGAGGTCTTTAATCCATTTGGAGTTGACTTTTGTACAGGGTGAGAGGTAGGGGATTAATTTCATTTTTCTACAAATGTTGATCCAGTTTTGCCAACACCACTTGCTGAAGATGCTGTCTTTTCTCCATTGTGTTTTCTTGGCCCCCTCGTCAAATTGTATGTGCTCATATTTGGGTTTTCAGTTTTGTTCCATTGGTCAACAGGTCTGTTTTTGTGCCAAACTAGGCTGTTTTTATGACTATAGCCCTATAGTATAGTTTGAAGTCTGGCATAGAGATCCCCCCCCCGTGTTGTTCTTTTCCCTCAGGGTTGTTTGGCTGTTCAGGGTCTTTTGTTTTTCCAAATGAATTTAAGATCTTTTTTTCCCAAGCCTGTGGAGAAGCTCTTGGAGATTTTAATTGGGATTGCATTAAATTTATACAAGAGGTTGGGTAGAATGCACATTTTTACTATGTTAATTTTTTCCAATCCATGAGTATGAGAGGTTTTTCCATCTTCTGATGTCTTCGTCAATTTCTTTCTTTAAGCGTTTAAAATTTTTGTTGTAGAGATCTTTGGTGTCTTTTATTAGGTTTGTTCCTAGGTATTTTATTGTTTCTGAGGCTATTGTGAGTGGGAAGGTCTCCTTGAATTCCTTCTCCATTTGTGTGCATGACTCTTTTAACATGTTATTTTATGAATGTGTTTCTCAGTGTATTAGTAAATTTTCTGTTGCTGTGATAAAACCACCATGACCAAGGAAACTTATAAAAGAAAGAGTTTATTTGAGCTTATGATTGACAGTTCAAGGAATTAAGAGTCCATTGTGGCAGGGAGGCCTGGTGGCTGGGGCTGGAGCAGAAAGCCAAGGTTCACATCTTCCAATGGGCACAGGATGTCGAGAGAGTGCCACTGGAACCTGCAAGTCTTGCTGAACTCACTAAGCCCGCCCCTAGTGACATACTTCCTCCAGCATGGCCACACCTTCTAAGATCTCCCAAAACAACACCACCAACTGGGGACACAATGTCTGAACACTTGAAGCCTATGGGGGACAGTCTCATTCGAACCAACACACTCAGCTTCAGGGTTTTTTGAAAATATTTAGTTTATGTATAGAATCAAGTCATCTACAAATAATGACACTTTAACTTTCTCTCAAATTTTTATCTCCCTTATCTTCTTCACCATTCTTATTACTTTATAAATTATATTCATTTATGTAGCATGTGTGTTAGTGAGTTACAGACATGCATATAGCCCTTGTAAGCCAGAAACAGATCTTGGATCCCTTGGAGCTGGAGCTATAAGCAAATGTGAGCTGCCTAATATGGGGGTTGGAATTAAATTCAGGACCTCTGGAAGATTGGCAATTATTCTCAACCATTAATCCATCTCTCCAAACCCCTCCTTTTCCATTTTTCTTGAAATGTAATCATTATTTATGACACTAGTTTTCCTAAAAGAAAATTCATACAAATATGTTCTTTGAGAAGCATATGCCCACCATTACCTCCCATCCTCCATTTCCTCACCACCCATCAATCTTCTTTTTTGCCCTACATAATTTAATTTCTACTTTCATAAATTATATACTTATATGGTTTTATGTATCTATATTAAATCTAGGATCTTCAAATGACAGATTATGTGAATTGTTTTCCTTTCTTTAATACATAAATTTTACTCAATATGATAGTCTCCACCTGCTCTATTTTTTCTACAATTCACATAATTTCATTGTTTTATACTTTTATTGATGTCTTGTGCATTTCATACATAATTTCTCATTCCAATTTAGACTCATTTCCTTTTTCATGTCCTCCACCCTACCTGAATTCATGCATTCTGCCATATGTGTCTTGTATCTTTTCCTGGAATGTTAAAAATTCTTTCAAAGCAGAGGATTATTGTTTTGGGGAGAACTTTATTGTATCAGTCGGTTCTTTGTCCCACTTCTTTTGCTGTTGATCCCTCCAATATGTATTGCTTCAACATATGCATATATATATATATATATATATATATATATATATATATATATGTGTGTGTGTGTGTGTGTTTGTTGCACTGATGCTACTATTATGATCTCTGAAAATTAACTGTATGTTAGTTCCAAATAATATTTCCCTTTTAATTTTATATTAGTCTAAAATATGTATACATACCCTCCACCCATATACCCAAATTACAATGTCTGAAAATAAGTGATAGTTTAATTCTAAAGCCCATTAAGGGATTCACATTATAAGAGCACAGTTGCGTTCAGATAAAGGGAAATATAACATTAATGCTATTTAGTTTGCCTTACAATTAGGTACCAGTTACTAGCATCAACAAATGAGGGATACCATTCTTCATTTGCCTTTCTGGGACTCTGTTACTGCACTTAGCATAATATCTTCTAGTTTCATCCATTTACCTGTAAAGGTCATGATGTCATCTTTCTTTACCACTGAATAAAATTCCATTGTGTAGATATACCACATTTTCTTTATCCATTTGTCCATTGAGAGGCACTTGGATTGGTCCCAGCCCTTTGCAATTGTGAAGGGAGCTACAATAAACATGGATTTGCATATAGCTCTGCAGTAGGATGTGTCTTGTGGGTATATACCCAGGAGTTGTATGACTGGGTCTCATGGTAAGCTCATTTTGAGTATTTTAAGGGTTTTCCACACTACTTTCCATAGTGATTTTATAAGTTCATATTCCCCCCAGCAGTGAACGAGTGTTCCCCTTTCCCCACAACCTCTTCCAGCATTTGGTATCATTTGTTTTATTGATCCTAGCAAATCTCATCAGAATGAAATGATATTTTTAAGTGGTTTAATTTGCATTTCCTTAGTTACCAGCAATTTAAAATACTTATTTTGTATTTTTATTGTTATTAAACTTTTTTCCATAAATCATACATCATTTTTCAATCGAATTTAGACTCACTTCCCTTTCCATGCCCCCCACCCACCTGAGTCCCTGCACTCTACCATACATGACCTGCATCTTTTTCTGAGTCTTTCCAGAGTTGTTTGTTTTTTCACAGCTTTTTAATTCTCCAATATGGACTGAAGACTCATGTCTCTCCAAGAATCCTCCACACCTTCAATGCCCCTGAGATACCCAGCTTGTGGACTCAGCAGCTAAGGGGATTTCAGCTTCATCAGAATATAGATTACCATTGTTGGAATATCTGGGGTATATCATGGAAGCCAGTACAGGGGGATCAATATAGGACTCGTGCTTACTGGACATCATTTGGGAGACCATGGGAGGGAAAGATCCCAATGTGGAGCACAAGTGCAGGATTGATGTTTGTTTGGGATTGCCAAGGAGGAACATTTGAGCACTTCCTTAAGGAAAATATGACATCTTTTAGGAAAAAAAGTCCTCCATTTCAAGTGAAGCAATACAATTTGGAGAGAACAACAACAAAAGAACTGGAAAAATAACTCTGGAAAGACTCAAACAGTTTTTAAGGTGTTTCTCAACTATCTTTATTTCCTCATTTTTGAAGTCTCTATTCAGCTCTTTACTCCATCTTTTGAGAGAGTCATTTGGTTTCTTAGTTTTTTCTTTTTTTTTCTTTTGAGTAGTTTATATATTCTGGAAGTTAATGCTTTATCAGATGTATCAGCACTGAAGGTTTTCTCCCACTCTGTGGGTTTTCTCTTCACTTCTCTGATTGTCTTATTGGAGTGAGATAACTTAGAATGGTTTTAATTTGTAGTTTCTTAATTATTAATGATGTTGAACACTTTTTAAGATGTTTCTCGGCCATCTTTACTTCCTTGCTGGTGAAGTCTCTGTTGAGCTCTTTACTCCATCTTTTGAGTAGGTAATTTGTTTTCTTACATCTTTGTTTTTTAAGTAGTCTATATATTCTGGATGTTAATGCTCTGTATCACTGATGAAGGTTTCCTGCTACTCTGTGGGTTTTCTTTTCACTTCCCTGATTGTTTCTTTCACTGTAGAGAACCTTTGTAATTTAATGAGGCCCCACATGTCAACTGTTGACCTTATTTCCTGTGCAGCTGCTGTCTGATTTAGAATGTCTTCTCTTATGTCTATGTCTTGAAGTTTGCTGACAAAGTTTTCTTCTATCCTCTTCAGAGTTTTGGGTTTCACGTTGAGGTCTTTGATCTATTTGAATTTGATTTTTGTACAGGGTGAGAGGTAGGGTTTTAATTTTATTTTATACTAATTTTTATCCAGTTTTGCCAACACCATTTCTGAAGATGCTGTCTTTCCTCCATTGAGTCTTCTTGGCCTATTTGTCAAATATGAGGCATAATTTCATTTTTTATGCCTGAATAAATCTGAAATCTGTGTAAATGCTACCCTTTCTTAATCGATTCTGTTGTTGACAAATATGTATATTGTTTCTACAACCTTGAAATTGTGACAATGTTTGGTTTGAGTATGGTTAATCTTATTTTGTATGTTTAAGTGTTTTGCCTGCAAAAATGATACTGTACTTTTACCATGCAATGCCCACCTAAACACTATATTATTATTGGTGATTTTCTATAATGTGGATGAATCTGGAGGACAAAATTGGGAAACTTGCAACTAGATGGGCCAGATGTCCTCTCATCCAGCTATACCTGAATCTACATGTAGCCCATTATTTCTGCAGTTCTGAGAAACTTATTTTTACCTAACATTTTGTTAACTGAAACTTCTTCATTGACTAACTTCCCTCTGGTCTGGTGGAACTATGAAGAGTTGATGTAACTATTGCTATTGGCTTTGCCACTGACATGATGTAATTGTGGTTTTAAACTTTCTATGTCCTCCTCTGCTTCTCATCAGGGTTGAGCTTTCATTCTGGCATTAGCCCCTCCTTGACCCCAGGCTATTATTGAAGGACTCTTAATTCGAATATCACTATGCATCATTATTCTCTGCCTGTGGTCAGTATTACAATTCTTAGGGCAAAAAAAAAAAAAAAAGAAAAAAGAAAAAGAAAACGCACAGAAAGAAAGACATACAAATCTCTCTCTGTTTCTCTGTCTCTCAAACACACTCCTAGACTGATATGAGGTAAAAAATTGTAAATCCATAGATCTAAGTAGAATGGTAGTTAAAAGCAGTAGATTTGGAGGAATGCAGTGTTTAATTATATTTAATTATATCAAAGAAATAAATTTGATAGTTCAGTTGTACAATACTTTTAACTACAGCTAATAACAATGTACTTTGCCTGGGACAATGGTTAAAATAGAGTTTAAATATTCTCATTGTGAAAACTAGCCATACAAGGACATGGCTTGATTGCCTTCAAGAGTATGTGTGAAAGGTTGAACAAATGTATTCCCAAATAGATGCAAAACAGAAAGGAGAATTATAAATAATGACCACATCAAAATGCTCATGTTTTCAAATCATCTATTTCCTTTGTCCTGACTATTTGAAACACATAGGATAAGAAATCACTATTTTCAATAGTGCCAATTTAGTTCGCAAATACTAAATACAGTGATTTGAAATATATTTACCTTTAGTATTATAACACACATGTACAATTTGGGTAGACAATTTAATTTTTAAATTGTTGCTTTATGAAACAGATTTTTAAGTGTTTTAATTTTAAATTTCCAAGTATTTCATCACTTTATTAGTATATTCCTAACTTTTGACAGAATTGGCAAGTTATAGCACTGCAAACATTGGGTAACTTTAGTAACAGGACAATTTTATGATATGAAAATTGTTTCTTAGCCATCTGTACTTCCTCATTGGTAAAGTTTCTGTTCATCTCTTTACTCCATCTTTTCAGTGAGTCATTTGCTTTATTTCTTTTTTTTTTTTTTTTGAGTAGTTTATATATTCCAGATGTTAATGCTCTGTGTGATGTATCACTGGTAAAGATTTCCTCCCACTCTGTGAGTTTTCTCTTCATTTCCTTGATTGTTTCTTTAGCTGTACAGAAGCTTTTGAGGTTGATGAGGTCCCATTTGTCAATCTATGACCTTATTTCCTGAACAGCTGCTGTATGACTTAGAAAGTCTTTTCCTACCCATATTTCATGTAGGTTGTTGCCAACTTTTATTTCTCTCACCTTCAAAGATTCAGATTTCATGTTGAAATCTTTGATCAACTTGGTATTGATTTCACTAATGAGGAAGTAAAGATGAGAGAGAGAAAGAGAGAGAGAGAGAGAGAGAGAGAGAGAGAGCATTGGAAGAGTTATTTTGAATATACCAATATAAAGTATAAACTTTGAAATGTCTTTGCAAGCCTTGCGGTAGGTTCTGTATGACCAGATATTTCCAGCTGTTCAGAGATATTTTACGTGGGTTTGAGAAAAAGCCTGTCTGTAAACTCCAAAGTGTTGTATTTTCATATAGAGAAGATTCATGTCCATTTAATGAGCAAGTAAAGATGGCTGAGAAACATCTTAAAAAGTGTTCAACATCATTAATAATTAATGAAATGCAAATCAGAGCCACACTAAGTTACCATCTGACTCCAATAAGACTGGCTAAGATGGGGTTGAGAGATGGCTCTTACAGAGGACCCAGGTTTGATTCCCAGCACCCACATGGTGGCTAAAAAACATCTTTAACTCCAGTTTCAGGGGAATTTGATGCTCTCTTCTCACCTCTGTGGCATTGCAGGACACGAGTGCACCAACCTACATGCATACAGTACACTGATATGCATAAAAATAATAAACAAAAAATTTTTTAAATAACTGGCTAAGATCAAGAAAACAAAAGACACCAAGTGCTGGACAGGTTGTAGGGAAAGGGGAACACTCATCCACTGCTGGTGGGAATGTAAACTTGTAAAATCACTATGGAAAGTAGTGTGGAGAACCCTTAAAAGACTCAAAATGATTTTTATTTTTTGACCTTTGAGTCTCAAAAAGGCAGTTTTAGTACACATACCTATAGGCAGGAATCAAGGCGCAGAGTACATCAAATTCACCCAAGCTTCAGACTGCTATGGGCATCAAACCCCTCTGTGGATGCTACTTGTAACAGCTGTTTATAATGAATCCTAAAGAAACTTACCTTCTAGGTGCCACAAATTTTTAATACAAGAGACTTTCTTAACTTCCCTTCATAGAACAAGGAGGAATATGATGATGATGAGTTCATTCTCTAAGGGTAAATTGGAGCCAACTGTTATAGAGGTAATCTCTTATAAAAACAGTAAAACTGCCTCCTTTTTTTTTTTTTTTTTTTGGTCTTTTCGAGACAGGGTCACCCTGTAGTCCCACCTGTCCTGGAACTCACTCTGTAGACCAGGCTGGCCTTGAACTCACAAAGATCCTCCTGTGTCTGCCTCTGCCTCCCAAGTGCTAGGATTAAAGACATGCTCCACCACGCCTGGCAAAACTGCCTTCTTTAATTGACTAATAGACATAAGAACTGTGAAAAGGATTATTCTCTATTCAGAACCAAAATATAATACTAAAGTCTCCTTAAGCTGTGCATTAAGCAAATATATTAATACAGGAGAGCTCTGATATCAGCAATGATTATTCTATCAAGGAGATGTTGGCCAGGGGATCTAAGCCTCCCACAAAGGTAAAGTCTTCTTGTCTGTAAATGGGAACCTGCAAGAAGAGAGAGGCAATAAGGCCCCTGCTGTCGAAGACCTGATGATGTAACCATGGGAAGATGTATTGAGACCACACTTGCAAGTGTACAGTTGGTCTCTGGAATACCAGAGAGTGTTACCAAAGGCCACTAAAACCAATAAAGCAAATATAGGTCTCCTTGAGTCAAGCAAGACTCCTCAGCACCAGCTACACCTCACCTTCCTGGAAATCCTGTGCAGCAGTGGCAGCTATATGTCTGTATATCCCAAATCTAATTGGCTATTACCTCTCTCCTTAGAGGAATAACCCATGGCTAATGCCACAAGCTTACATCCTCTAGTGGTTAGGAGATGTTATAAGCCACAGTAAGACCCTGTCATATTTTACAGAAAAAAAAAAAAACTTAATTCATGGATTAACATAAAATCCAAACATCTGTGTCTATAGCAAAGTAACCTACCATAACAATTAGTACTGTTTAAATACCTATATATCTAATTGCTTGTGCTTCATTAGTAGGATTGAAAGGTTATTCCTGGACAAACTGTCAGCCCATGAAAGGAAACAGCCAGAATTGAGCAGAGTCCAAAACGACAGCTCCAGAGAAAGTAGACTGTTTTGCCTCTCATCCACCTGTGCCCCTTTTTTTTAAGACTAGGTAACAATCTGTGGAAGAAAGGTCGTGGTAGAATGTAAGGGCTGCAATTGGGGTGAATGGTGAAACTACAGCAATATAGACTGGACACTTATTTGATTAACTTGTTTGTACATACAAGCCCCCCCCCCACCAGCTGGATGGTGGGACCCTTAGGCTGTGTGAGTTTGTGCACAACTGCTTGCAAATTGGTTTTAGATGAAGGATCGTTGTACTCATAAATTATTACTTATTGTTAAAAAATGAAAAAGATAAAGAAGTAATAGAACAAACAAACAACAACAACAACAAAAAAAAAGACTCAAAATGAGCCTACCACCTGACCCAGCATACCACTTCTGGGTATATACCCACAAGACTCATCCTACTCCAAAGATACATGCACATCTGCGTTTATTGCAGCTCTTCTCACTATAGCAAAGAGTTGGAACCACCCAAATGCCCCTCAACAGAGGAGTGGATAACCAAATGTGGGACATCTACACAATGGAGTTCTATGAAGCTGTAAAGAAAGATGACATCATGAGATTTGCAGGTAAATGGATGGAAGCCATAATGCTAAATGAAGTAACACAGTCCCCCCAAATCAAACTGGGAATGGTTTCCCTCATTTGTGGATGCTAGTACCTAATCCCCCAATTGGAGGAAAAGCTGAGCAATGTTATTGTTATATTTCTTTCGATCTAAAAAAAACTGTGATTTTATAATGTGAATATCATAATGAGCCCTAGAATTAACTTACCACCTACTTTCAGGCATGGTAATTAATGTACATGGGCAGAAGGTATATATACATATTTTAGAGTAATGTAAAATTAAAAGAAAAAATCTGAACCCCTGAACCCCTGAATATAATTTTTAAAAAGTATGTGTGGATGAAACTGATCTATGAATACCAAGTTGGTTACATACAGCATGATGCTTTTGTGTGCGATTTTACAGTAGGATCAATATAGATGTGATATTGCATGTATTTCAAAAGCCTCAAAGAAAGAACTGTGGAATTTTGTTCAGAACTGTGGAATTTTAACCACAAAGAAATTATATATGTTTAACAACCTAAACATGTTCAGCAGTTTTAAGATTTAAACAATGTATATATGCGTGAAACATCATATGACCCTATAAATATGTACAACTTTATATTTGTATATGTCAGCCAAAATGAATTAAATTTTAAAAAAAGATAAAAAAAGAAAATTGTGATTTATTTTATTTTTCAGTTTAAAGATTAATTTATGTGTCTGTTTTTGTGCAAACATGTGAAGTTGAACCTCGGAATCCCGGAGAGAGTCCTGAGAATGGATATAGTGTAATCTGTAAGCATAGGAGGCATTCTGAATGGGTGAGCCAACTCTCTAGCCAAAACCTGATAATTTAAAATAAATGCAGCAGCTTAACTTAGAGCTGTTTATTTATATCCTTTGGGTAGAGTAAATTTGTGCTAAGATAAGGAAATTCAGAGAAAACAAGAACATCATAGCAGATGCACAGAATCTCTCCTTCTTGAAAAATTATATTTTTATTATTTTCTAGGAGGACACATACCACACTCCGTTTGGTCATGTGATTTTTATTCTAGTGTACCCTTTAATCATGTGCAGGACTTGAACAAAAAACTCAAACTTTAAACATTAGTCTGTTAAATGTTCAGTTTTTCTATTTCTGCTTTGTTTTAATTATGCCTTAACCTCATATGCTGCTGCCAAAGACTACAAGCAACATAGAATTTTAATATACTGTAGAATGATTAATATTGCATTTTATTTGACACATTTTATTGCAGTTGATACATTTTAGATCTTCTCAGTTATTTATTTTATGATATGGAAGCTTTGGAAAAAAGTTTTAAGAGAGATTTGTCATAAATATTCAGACATTTGGCTTATTTTTTTGGAGTAAAATCCTATAATTAACGGCTTTGCATTTTGGCTCCACCTGACTTGTTTTTCACAGAGGTTTTAGCAAAGGTTATGCAAGCTTTCAGGATCATAGGTGTTGTTTAGTGAATGTTATTTATAGTCTTGGTTAGTCATTGCACATACACTTTATGTACTTAATGTTACTAAAAATCAAAGTGCATAAACTTGAGTTATCTTTATAAAACATTCTAAGCAGTTGATTCCTTATGGCAAATAAATGCCGTCATACTTTACATCACACCAAGCTGCAAATGTTTTTCAACTCTCAATTATTTTATTCAAGTAAGCATATTTCTGACAACCATCTGTTTGGAGTGTACTTTCTCTTATTAAAAATCCATTTGAAAGTGAAATAGTCATTAAATCAAGGAAGTAAGCACAACACCTCTAAAATTCTGAATATATATAGTGCAGTGTTATAGAGACAAAAATGAATGCAAAATTTCTGTTAAAACAAAAAAGAACTCTATATTGTTCAGAAAGAAAGTAAAACAAATTATATGTATATATTTCTATATTCTCATAAATGGACATATTTGCATTAATAGATGGAAAGTATAAATGGTATTAACATCATTTTTCCACATCATTTCTAGGAAAAGTCTCATTTGGACTTAATTTTTAATAGCTTTACTTCCCTTCTGTAGCATTCTACAATGGATGTTCAATATCTAATGTATGATGTGTATCTTATATATTGTAATATGTTATATTCATCCCTCAGTACATTGACAGAACAAGTGATGCAATATTGGTAGATGTACATGGACTTGCTCACAAGTAAATATTCATAATTTCATCATGTAGCTCATTTCTTATTTTAAATAGTGCTTAAAACTAATTTTATATTGCTCTCAGTGAAAATTTGTTGTAAGTCTTATCTTTGGTAATTTTATATCAAGTAAATTTTATATTACCCATGGATTTCATTCTCTTTGTTGGTGAGTGCCTACATCTCTAAAGTGATTTCCTGTTGAGCTTGTCAAAGAGAATTTTTCATACATCCTATATTCTGCATGTAAAGTTAGATTATCTAAAACCTACATTTCAAACTTGATGGGGTCTCTATACAATCATTTTTGTGCTATATCTTAACAAAGAGAAAATTTTTTTTTACGTTTCTTCTATTAAAAACTTGAAGATGCATAGAATAACATAAAAATGTTCAGAGAGAGATATTGTATGAAATAAAATGGTTTTCCAAAAACACATTAAGCATTGTCACATATACCAATCATAACATAAAAACCTAACCTGATATGTCTAATTCTCAAACATTATTTCCTTATCCTGATTTAATAATTAATAGGCACTGATGAAGTTAATGAAATCTCCACTACTTCTTGGATATGAAGCTATAATGCTGTATAGTTACTTTTCTGTTGCTATGATAAAACACTTATATAACTTATATAACATATAGAAAGAAGAGTTTATGTGGCTTATGTTTCCAAGGGAAAAGATAGCAACATGATGGTGATGCATGTCAAGAGAGGTGATGAATGTCAAGAGAAGTAGAACTGAAAGCTGACCACTCACATCATTAAGCACTCATAAGAATCAGAGATAAGACACACACACACACACACACAAACACACACACGCACACACACACACAAACACACGCACGCACACACACACAAACACACACACGCACACACACACACACAAACACACGCACGCACACACACACACACACACACACACACATCACATACACACATACTGGGGAAAGCCCATAAAATCTCAGATCCCACTCCCAGTGATTTGCTTCCTACAGAAAGGCAGCACCTCCCAGGGATTCCATTACCTTCACAAAACACTCCCAACTGTGGACCACATACAATGTGTTCAAATATTTCAATCTCTGGAGGAAATTTTTCACTCTAAATATCACGTTCTACTCCCTGCCCCTCACAGGCTTATGGGCATATCATAATGAAAAATGCATTCATTTCATCTTTCAAAGTGCCCTAGTCTGTATAACATTTCAAACACTATTCAAAAGATCAAGAGTCCTAAGTCTTATGAAACTCAAGCCAATCACCCAAATGTAAGACTCTGTAAAACAGAAAGCAAATTATATAATGTCAACAATGTCATAGAATATAGTTTTCCTTTCCAAATGGGAGGAGTAGAAGCATATTGATAAAATATTGGCCAATGCAAGACTGAAAGCCAATAGGGAAATCATCATATCCTGTAGCTCCATGTCTCATGACTGATATTCTTCTAACCTAAATTACTCTACACCTCCAACTTTGCTGCCTGCAACATAGTCATATGCTTTGTACCAGGTCCTCTCCACTATACAGCTCCTACCAGCAGCTGTCTTAAAACTCTAGCATCTCTAAATCTCCAGCTCTTTACAATAACAAAGGCTTCACCTTCAGTACTTTATCCTATGGGCTCTCAGTGCCTCCTGACCTATCAGAGTTTACTTCATTCACGGACTCCTCTGCCATACACTGCCTTACTTCAGCAACTCTGTGAAATCAAGTAAGAAGAATCCACTACCTCCTCATTCTTGCATCTTTCATAGTGCAACATGACCACCATCACCAATAAGATTACCAACATGGGGTGGACTTTGACGTCCTTCATTCACATTACCAGAAGTTTTTGTATATTGTGGATTTCTAGAAGAAGAAAGCTTCTTAGGATTTATCCTTTTAAATACTGGAAATTTGATGGGTGAAGTACCTTTCCATTGTTCAGGAGCAAATTTCAAAGCTTTGCTTAATGGTACTAAATTTCTTAACCAGGAAAGCCTCCATTCTACTATAGGCTTTGTCTCCAACATTAATCTTTGTGCTCTTTTTCTCTCAAAAGTGTGTGTTTTATATTTCTTTCTGCTGCACTTCCTGTTTCTCATATTGTAAAACTAAATAATTGATATTTAAGTCTTATTTCCTCTTGAAATAAGTTTCTGTTGCCACTACTTGCTTCCAGTTTCCTAATATAATGACCTGTTAAGTAAGTTCTGCTTACAGTATTCAATCATTTTTTTTTCTAAACCAAACTTCCAATGTCTTCTGCATTCCTCCAAAATATATATAGTATGGTCAGGCTCTGCACAATAGCAAAATACTATTCTCTATCACCAGTTTTCAATTAGTTACTTTCCTGTTTCCTGTTTTGTGATACAAATGTCTAATGTTTAGAAGGAAGAGTTTTGTTTTGTTGTGTGTGTGTGTGTGTGTGTGTGTGTGTGTGTTTCCAGAAAGATAAGAATCCATGATGGTGGGTAGACATGGTGGCAGGAAGGGCAAGCAGGGAGTACAAACTCAAAAACTCAAAGCATAGAAAAGCTATAAACTCAGAACCTGCCCCAGGTAATGTGCTTCCTTTGTCAAGACATAACCTTGAACTTCCCCACATAGCACCATGAACCATGGATAATATGTGAAATATTGAAAGACTTAAGCCTATGAGAGGCATTTTTTATCATATCACATGTGTCAAGCACCTACTACCTTTTTATTGTAACATGTTTAAAAGGAGGGAGGAACCAGGACCATAAGAATCAAAAAAGCTAATCTAATTTAATAAGTCTCAAAAGTAGCTCATGATACTCAAATTCTTTCATACCCATGCTCCTGTATCTCCAACAACTGCATTGGCTCACAAGCTAGATTGTATGGAATCATTTCGTAGGCCTGTGACACATGGAACATATAGGATGAATAAATACTTATTTATATCTCCCCAGGAGATGCCATATAACACAATGCTAGTCTGAGTAGTGATCTTCATCACTGGACAAAAGAAATCATGGAACTGGAAAGCAGTGAATTGTGGAATGGACAGGCAAGTGGTCCAAATGGAAATTGCAGAGCACAGGGAGCACAGAGGCCTCATTTGTTTGCATGGCAAAAATATACTTTAGCATATATAGTTGTGGAAAAATAACAATCCTCAGTAGTTCTTAAATTTGTTTTTGAAAGCTAATTTTCAGGTACCTTGTATTCAATATTGGTTATTAATAAATTTATTTGGCAGCAACATTGATCCAACAATGCTAGGCTGAATATAGTAAAACCATTTTGAACCACATTAAAGACGCTGGACATTTGCCGATGGCTGAAACTCAGGTTAATGTACTACTACATAATAGGATCCTTGAAAGCCTGAGAGTATAGCACAGAATTTTATTGACCCTGATAGTTTAGAGTAATCCAAGGAAAATTACTAAAATACCAAGATATCTGTATAGCTTCTTAATCGGTAAAGTCAGTATTTTTTTGTCTTATTATAAAGTTGTCTTGGATTGTGGCTGTGGATAGTTAATATCAGGATAAGCTTAGTTAATATTAGGATAAAACTAAGATCAGGAGCTGTTTATATTTTTGTATTCCTGAGATCTTTAGAAAAATATGATTTCTATTTTTTTTCCATATTGAAGAGGAGGCAATTCCTCCTGATTAAATAGCTGGAATTTTTGTGTACATGAATGTAGAAATTGTGGTTCATAAAGAGATCAAACTACCATACAGCTCCACCTATTTCCCATATATTAATTCAGAACCAAACCCAAAATGAGAGCTGAGATAAGGGTCTTTGGAACGTTATTGAGTAGTTCAGTTCTTTAAATGTAAACTTAATAAAGAGACATAAAACTTCTGGCTCTCTGGCCTGCCATCTAAAATTTATTGCAAAGCCATAGATAAGAGGGAAACCTTTTTCAAAAACTCAGTTGATGACACCTGAAGAATGAAACCCAAGGATGTCATCATCTTCCATGTGAAAAGAAATGTACATGGACACATTCACCTATATACATTCACACACATTAAAAAATGAGCAATGTATTCTATGGTTAATATTTGTATATGTTTACTATGTATCCATGTTTATAATAGTTAAGATATAACTCCCTAAAGCATTTTTCAAAAACAGTGCAGTATATATTATATTTATTCACCATGCCATTGTGAAATTTTATACCATTTGTGTTTCAATTCCTTATTTCCACTTTCTCCCATCTGTCAACCACATTAAGCTCTGTTCTTCCATGAAAAGGACAGTATTCCTTTTAATCCTATATGATAATGCAGAATATACGTATTTGTGTTTGACTTGTGGTTCTGTCAAATTGTACTAGAGGTTAATAATGTAATAATCTCTGTTCAATAAAATTGTATGTAATTTCTAACTTTCAAAATATTTTTTTGAACTTTTGTATATTTTATTTTTTTAATTTTATTGATGTTTTGTGTATTTCAGACATCATTTTTCAATTCAGTTCATGCATATTCCCCTTTCCTTTCCCCCCACTCCAGTCCAGATCATGCATTCTGCCATAACAGTTCTGCATTTTTCTCTCAGTCTTTTTTTATGCTTAGGAATTCATAATTTCCTCCATTAATTTTATATTACCCCAAAATATGGATATATACTCTCCACCCATATACAGTAATTACAGAGTCTGAAAATAAGAGGTGGATGGATTCTAGAGCCTATTGAGAAACTCACATTATAACAACACTGTTGCTTTCATATAAACAGAAATATATAACATTAATGTTGTTCAGCTTGCCTTTCTTCTGGGGAATTTGGTATTAGCATCCACAACTGAGGGAAACCATTTTTCATTTGTTTTTCTGGGACTGTGTTACTTCACTCAGCATAATGGCTTTGAGCTCCATCCATTTACCTGCAAAGTTCATAATGCCATCTTTCTTTACCACTGAATAGTATTCCATTGTGTAGATGTACCACATTTTTGTCATCTACTCATCTGTGAATTTTTGTATACTTTAAGTGAAACATACTAATTGTATTTATATTCCCACCTTCACCTCCCCATAGCAATCTCCACTGGATTTCACAAATTTTGTCATCTATATTAAGGTCTATCAAGTGAAGTTAGAGTACCCATTCATTCCTCAATGCAAGTTCATCTACTGGGGTATAGTCAGCCTATCTATAGTCACTCCCTTAAAGAAAATCATCTCTCTCTCACCAAGTAGTAATCAGTTTCTAATAGCTCTTCAGCAAAAATTGGAGCCTGTTGCTCAATTCCCCTGTTCTATGATGAGTTTTTGTACCCTTGAGTTTGCATGGAACTTGTGGACACTGACACCATTGCTATGGATACATACAACATACAAGCAAGGCCCTAGGAGCCTGTAAGACTCTTTCCGTATGGTCAATGCACCTATTCCACTGGCTCTTACAATTTGTCTGCCTCCTCTTTCATAATTTCTTTGAGTACTGGGTGGGTTGGGTTTAATGTGAGTCCTGTCCAAGCACCCACATTCTATTGACTTATATTCTCTACACTTTGGTTATTTTAGGCCTTTTGTGTGCATTGTCCTCTATTGCATGTGGGTCTTTCATTGATGAATATTGAGAGATACATTAGTATTCCCGCCACCCCTCCTTACACTATGTTCAGTGTGCCTTAAGTGTAGAGCTTCCATTGTAGTTCTGTCACTTAGCATTGGGCATTTTGCAGACAGCTATTCTCTGTGTAACTAGTTGTGGAACTCTGTAATTGTCTCCCTTTCTTGCAAAAGCAGCTTCTTTGACAAGTGGTCACTGGCACACTTGTCTGTTAATACAATAAGTTAGCACACAGTACCAAATTACATTTGTCCAGGAATGTCACAGCTTTAGGGTTTTCTCTAAGATACAGGACCTCTCCAGCCCTGTGTATTTGACTATGTTTATTGTATCACACATTAGTTTCCTTCCATGGAGCAGGCTTTAAGTCCAATTAAGTAGCAGTTAATTTTCCTCCAGATAAAAGTGTCACTACTGCTTCTATGTAGATTTCTGTGCTGGTCATTGTTTATTAGGCTTTAAAACTGGAATTGGAGCCCTGATTGATTTTGTCCCTTAGCAGCTTGCATAGTATTTTCTGAATATATGCGAGCTAACCTTCAGGGAAGTGGCTTCCAGATCAGTTCCAGCTCCATTGCTCTAAGTCTGTGTACAAGCATTCCTTATCTTTAGAAATAGGGTCTTACCGTATAGTTCTAGGGGGCAATCAAGGATGCTAGGTATAGCCTTTATGATTTTGGAAGTTTCATGTACTACCCTGAACAAAAACATGGAAGCAGGTTTCTCATTTCTGGCACTTTTTCTTGTGAAATAGACCAGCTATACATATGAATACATGTAGACATATTATATGTGTAATTTTCAGTAGACTTTTGAACTGGTACATTTCCTTCTTGTTCACACTTTCATTATCCACTCCTCAGTTGTGAGACAGTTAGATTGCCTCCATTCCTTAGCTATTTTTTTAAAAAAGCAGCAAAAATTATGGATATGCAAGTATGTCAAAAATAGGGTGCTTTGGATATATGCCAAGGAATGGTATAAGGAGATCATATTGTAAGTTTATTTTGTTTTTTTTTGTAGAGTTCTCCACACTGCTTCCTATAGTGGTTGCATGAGTTTGGAATGCCACCACTAGTGAATGTGCATTTCCTGTTTCCCACATCTTTTCCAGAATTTGATATTATTTGTTCTCTTGATCTTAGCCAGTATAACTGGAGAAAATATGGTATCTTAATGTTCTAATTTTCATTCCCCTAATTACTGAGGATGTTGAATACTTATTAAGTTGTTTCTTAGCCATCTGTTTTCTTTTCAGAAATTTCTTTTCAGAAAGATCTGTAAAGATACATAACCCATCTTTTAACTGGGTGATTTGTTTTCTTGATTTTTTGGTTGTCTTGTTCTTTTATATATACTGGATGTTAAATGTTAGAGGGTATTACCATACCAAATATAAAACTATATTACCTAACTATAGTTACAAAACAGCACCACGCTACCACAGAAACAGACACATAGTTCAATGGAACATAGCTGAAAATCCAAATAGGAATGCCTGACATTTCAGCCATCTGATATTTGACAAAAATACAAGAACACATGCTGGAGGAAAAACAGCATCTTCAACAAGTGGTGCTGGCCAACCTGGATCTCTACCTGTAGAAGAATGAAAATAGACCCTTATCTTTGACCTTGCACAAAAGTCAACTCCAAATGGATCAAAGACCTCAATTGAAACTGGACACCCAGAAAACATTTGAAGACAACATAGCCAGTAAACTACATGGTATAGCTGGAGGAAGAATTATTTTATAAACCAGACATCAGTTGCTCAAAATTAAGTTTATTAATCACAAGTGGAACCTCATTAAACTGAAAAGCTGCTGTGCAGACAAAGAAACAAGCAAGGAAATTCGCAGAGGGGGGAAAATCTTCACCAACTGTTTTATATGCTAATGATTTAAAGCTATAACAACATAGGTTCACAATGGTAATGCAACGATAAATGATATTGAGAGTAAGGAAGAATAAATATGAAATAGATATTTAATTATTTTTGGACTTAACAGTTTTAGAATATTTTATGTGAGTTTAAATATTTATGCATTTTCAATGCAATATATATTTGGAAAGAGCAATTAATTTCTCAAATGTTCATTTGTATTTATATAAAAATGTACATGCTTGTGTGTGTGCACGCATGTGTACAGTTGCCTGTGGAGGTCAGAGGAGGACATTGAATCCTATAGACCAGGATCAACAAATGGATGTGAGTCACCTGGCTTGAATGCTCTACAATAGAATGGACTGTTTATTTTAAAATATTTTATTGTTATTAAACTTTTTCATGCATTATACATCATTTATCAAATCTAATTCAGACTCAGTTACCTTTCCATGCCCCCCATTGAACCCAAGTTCATGCATTCTGCCATACATGTCTTGTATCTTTTTCTGAGTCTTTCCAATTTTTTTTTCAAAGCAGAGGATTATTGTTTTGGGGAAAAGTTCTCCACACTGCTTTCCACAGGAATTTTATCAGTTTACATTCCCACCAGTAGTGGATGAAAGTTCACCTTTCCTCACAACTTCTCTAGCATTTGGTGTCTTTTGTTTTCTTGATCTTATTGGAGTGAGTTTTCTAGTCTTATTGGAGTGAGATGGTAACTTAGTGTGGTTTTAATTTGCTTCTCTTGTGGCTTTCAGTATTTTGTCTTTGTTTTGAGCACCTAGCATTTTTACTATGATATGGCATGGGAAATTTCTTTCTAATCTATTCTTTTTGGTGTTCTATGTGATTCTTTTATTCGTATGGGTACTTTTTGTCAATTAGAGCAAATTTTCTTCTATAAGTCAGTTGAAGATCTGGTCAATACTTCTCCTTCCTCTATGCCTATGATGCAGATGTTTGCTCGTTTCATGGTGTCCCACATTGCTTGATTATTCCACTCCTGTGGTTTTTTTTTCCATAATTTTGATTGAGCCTTCTAATTCTTCCATGTTTTCTTCCAGTCTTGATATTCTATGTTCTGCTTCATCCATTCTGTTACTGAGGCTTTTTCCCATCCTTTCCTGTTGGTTGGATGAGGATACAATTTCATTTTTCATTTCAACCTGAGAATTTTTCAGTATTTACACTTTCTACCAGAATTTGTCATCCTTTCCTTCTAGCTCTTTGATTTTTTTTTGTCTGTGTTTTCAGTTTCCTTTTTTTTTTTTTTTTTTGTTTCATTTCTTCAGTTTCTCCACTTCCTTTTGGAGGCTGTCATTCTCTCCCTCTAGTTCTTTGAGTCGTTAGTCTGTGTGTTCTTTATATTCCTTTAATTCCTTTGAGTTCTTTGAGTATGTCTTTTAGAGTTCTTTGAAGATAAGCGTTCTGGGTTTCCTCCAGGGAGATCTCATTGTTGCAGTCTTCTATAGGGTTGGTAGGATTTAGGGGGTATTTAGTATTTGTTTTTCCCATGTTATTGTTTGCTCTTGTGCTTTTGGCATGTGGATTCATTTTGTTGTTTGTATTTTATTATGAAACTCAAATGCTTCTTCATTGATCTGAAGGCTGACGCCATTGCTAGGTGGCCTCCCAGGGCCTGTCCACCTACTTGTGTTGCTCATCCCTTTGTTGCACACTTGGTCACCTCCTGGGACCTGGCCACCTACTACTGTTGCTCCTCTTCTTGGAGTACAGGAGGGTGTGGGTTGCTTCTGTTGAATAAGCAGTAGAGTTGAAGAAGTAAAATGTATTTTTCAACTCTATATGTGTGCCTTCTTATTTTTTGGATGGCTTATAATCTTACATTATTTCACTTTTTTTTTTGAAGACAGGCTGTCATTGCAGCAAAAACTCTCTGTTGAATTCACTTTGAAGACTAGATTGGCTTGGATCTCACAGAGATCTGCCTGTCTCTCTCTCCCTCTGAAAGTGCTGGAATTAAAGGCATGTGCCACCAAATCCAGCTTATTTTACTCATTTCTATCCAAATTATCTTATCTGTTTTGATTTTCTGTGCATTGCTTGAAATATTTTGCAACAGCACTGAATTATTTGAGATACTCTGTAATATATTTTATACCTAACAACTTAATGCAGTGAACATTTACCATCTAGTCCATTAAGCTGTTTCCCCCACTTTACTAAATTAAACTATATAAGCAATTGGATTTCAAACTGTACAGAATCCTATAAAGTAATTTTTTTTCATTCACGAAAGGCAGACAACTATAAAATTCATCTTTAATTATATCACTCAATGAGTAAAGGTGTCAATCATTGAACTGAAATAGAATTGTCACTTCAGAAAATTGTTAAATATTTTTCTTTCTGGCAAGATATTTTAATATTCGATATTCTAGTCTCTTTGAAGCTCTAGCAAACATTTTGACTGTCTTTTCTCCTTCATTTTCTCTTCCCAGCATTATGAAATGGTTCTATAGTTAAACAATACCAAGCAGTCAAATAAGTCATCGCATTTAATTATTCAGTAGATATTTCCGGAATGCTATTATGTGTCAGCAATGTGAGAGGCATTAAGAGAAAGTCAACGAAGGGTAAGCAATGCTCCTTGCCCTGGGCATGGATTCCATTGCTCAGTTTGGAGAAGTGCAGTCCATTGTCATGATTACTGAAAGAGGACAAAATAAATATAATTTCACTATCAAGGACAGAATCTGTTGATTAGTAGTAATAAGACTGTGACAAAGAAGTATTTATGGTTCCCCACTGTGTCTAGAATGACATAGAGTGAAATAAGCAGAGCCAGTAGTGATACATATCAACAGTCTCTGACCTATGTGTAGACAAACCATTTTATGTCAAAATAAGTGAGAGTAAAATAATTATGTTGGGGAAAAAAGTACAGAGAGCTCTAAAAGAACTTCCTTTGGTTTTGGTTAACATGGCTGAGTACCATCTGAATGCAATGAATAACTTTGTACAGAGTATAACAGAAGCAACTATGATGGTTTGAATAATATTGTCCCCATAGTCTTCAAGTATTCAGACATTTTGTCCCCATTTGGTGGCACTAATTTGGGAGATCTTAGAAGATGTGACCATGCTGGAGGAAGTATGTAACTGGGGGGGAAGGGGGGGCTAGAGAGTTCAACAAGCCTTGAAGTCTCCAGTTGCTTGTTCTCTCTGCTGCCTGTGCTCATTGGAAGTGAGCCTCAAATTTCTGCTCCAGCCCCTGCCACCAAGCCTCTGGAAACAATGGACTCTAATTCCCTGGAACCGTCAATCATAAGCTCAAATAAACTCTTCCTTTTATAAGTTCCCTTGGTCATGGTGGTTTTATCACAGCAACAGAAAAGTGACTAATAAAGCAACTTTTATCCAAGTCATATTGAGGAATACAGTTTGAAACTTAAAGATAGTATTTATGACAGGGTGTTTTCAGAGTGTTTCAATTTTATAGAACTTATTTGCTTTGAAACAATGCACATGTAATCAATACATAAACATGTGCATTCTTCAAATTAGTACAAAGTATGTCTATCAGGTTTTTTTTTTAATTTTGTCTTCCCTAAAAACAATGTTTAATGTCACCAGTGAGAAACCAGACAATTCAACTGAGTAACATTAAATTGATATAGATAATGATAATTTAATACAATGTAGAACTAGAGTAAGAAACACTATTAAATACTGTTGTAGACTGATTTTCTGATGTTAGAATTATCTAACAAAGAAAATATTACAACATTAAAACTAAGAACTTAAGAAATAAGTACAGATTCGGGGCAGTAGGTTTGTAAAACACATTGATTAGAGATTTAATTTTGGAATATATCAGTATATTCATTTTAGAAAAAGTAGTACATGGTATATAATTATCTATTTAAGTAATAAGGGGAGAAAAGTGGCCAATCTGAATCAAGATAAACTTTATGTAAATTCATATAGCATCATGGAATTTATTTTCCTGCAATGAAACTGGCAGTATTTACTTACTAAACAGCAAATATCACTTTGAGATGGCTTACCAAGTAAAATCCTTGCCATCTACCCTGGAAAACTGAATGATTCTCAAGACTCATATTGTCAAAGGAGGAGACACTATGACTCTTGTAAGTTGTCCTCTGACCTGCACATGAATCCCATGGTATGTATGAACTTTATAAATGCATACAAGCACACAGGTAAATACAAACAGATCAACTAAATAGTACTTTAAAATGAAATACTTTTACGCCGGGTGTGGTGGCGCACGCCTTTAATCCTAGCACTTGGGAGGCAGAGGCAGGTGGATCTTTGTGAGTTCAAGGCCAGCCTGGTCTACAGAGTGAGTTCCAGGACCAGACTGGGGCCTCAAAGGGAGCCACCCTGTCTCAACAAAGACAAAAAAAAAAAAAAAAAAAAAAAAAAGAAACAGAAAAGAAAAAAAAAAAGAAATACTTTTGTATGAATTTTGCTTATTGGTCAATATGTATTTTAATACTATATCAGTATGTATTAAATATCCACCATTACATTTTCAAATAGGATAGTTTTGTAATTTATTTATTTTTTATTGCATTTTAACTGAGATTTTGTGATTTTCATACAATACAGTTTGATGACATTGATATCTGCTCTTCTCTCCCAACCTACTTAATGACTTATTTATAGAATATGATTTGTATGCTCCAATTCCTTTCAGTGAGGATTTATTCACTGGGGTCATCAAGAGTCCTAACCCTGAAAGACACTGTATTTCCATTCCCTGCAGCAAGAGCCTGGGTTGGGTTTTCTTACCAACTTCCTCATGTATATGCTGGGATTTTCTCTGGTTTGATTACAGGCAGAATGGTCATCTTAACTCTCACCAGAGAAGTTTTATGCAGTATATGATAATTGATACAGAGACCCACAATTAGCCAATGTGCATAGAACGAGAAGACATAGGCTACATATAACTGAATAGGATAGCTGTTTCAAACTTCTGCCTCCCAAGGCTCAGAAATCATTTAGGAAGGGGTGGCACAAAGAGTGTAAGAGGCAGAGATGATGGATGACCACAAGGAAACAAAGGTTTCCAGACATCTGGTAAGTTACTCATGTGAATTCAAAACAATGATGACAGCATGCACATGTCTTATATAAGCATAAATCAAATAAGATATTTTAGCCTAAACTTTATTTATTTATTTATGGTATTTTAATGGTTATTAAATTATTTATTTATTTTATATTTATTTATTATTTATGTGTATGAGTGTACCGTGTGCACGTAGGTTGGTGCACCCAAGTCGTGTAATGCCATGGGGGTCAGAAGAGGGCATCAGATTCCCTTGGAGCTGGAGTTAAAGATGGTTCTTTGTTGCCATGTAGGTGCTGGGAATCGAACCCAGGTTCTCTGCAAGAACAGTCAGTGCTCTTAACAGCTAAACCATCTCTCCAGCCCCTTTAGTAAGGTCTTATTATAAAACACAAAGTGTCATTAAATTTGGGTCTTCCTTACTCATCTTCAACAGTGGTGGTATTGCAGACAAGTACCACCATGCCAGTTATTCCTATTTTAGTTTATCATTTTTATTACTGATATTGTTGATTGAGGGAGGGACTCTCAATGTATCCAGACTGGCATGTAAATCACAAAGTGGCACAGAATGTTCTCAAACTAATGAACATCCTACATCATCCTCTCAAGTGCTAGGATTTCAGCTTTTCTGCATAACAATTTATTTATTTTTAAATTTTTCATTTTCTTTCTTTTTTTGCGATTTTCCCTTTATTAAATTGTCTTTTGGAAAACAGAAAGAATACAAAATGACATTAACAGAGCAAAGCAATAAGAGCAAAAAAAAGGGGGGGGAGTAATTTCCATTTCTTATACTGGTGAAATAATCTGAGGGGCTTGGAATGTGATTCTCTCTCTTTTTTGTTTTTTCCTTCTTTCTTTCTTTTCTTCTTTTCCTGCTTTTTTAGGGCCACCAGAAGGATAGGTGTTTACTGCCTAATCCAAGAAGCCTTGAGTTCTTAGCTGAGGAAGAGTCCACTATTATTAATTAATGATTAATAAAAATTCCTCCTACTTTCTAGTAATTATCTAAGAGAAAACTCATATCCTGACTATTAAAATGCCTGAAAAGCAGATTCTGAACACAGACATCATGGCCAAATTTGGTCTTTGCTCTAGAAACTTATGAAATGCCATCCCATCTTGAAATCAAACTCTGCAACTTTAGAGATCTCAAAATTTCAATTCTATGAAGCAAACAACTTCCAAATGCATCCTTGAAACTAAGGATAATATTCACTACTTGGGCTCATTCCTTATGTGCAAGATAGGCCTTTTATTATGGTTACAAAACAACAATATGGCATTAATTCAAATGCATGCTCACATACAGTAGTATTTTAATTCATATTACTTATTACATATTACATTATATGTTTATTGCCCTGTATAATCATATATCATACATATACTTTTCTTGTAATACACGATTTCTCACATCATTTTCCCAACTGTGATGTTGGCCAACAGCTGTTAGCAAGATAGATAAATCTCTATCAGTATAAATGGTTATTCTGAAAGTAAGATAGCATAGTTAATAAAAGGTGCATTTGGCCAGAGGTGGTGGCACAACTTTAAATCCCACTATTCAGGCAGCAGATGCAAGTGGATCTCAGTGACTTAGATAGCAACCTGTTCTACATATAATGTCCTACATACCAAATTCTAGGCCAGACTGGACTATATAGTGAGACTTAATATCAAAAAGAAAAAAAATTACAAAATGAAAACAGGAACATATAATTATCATAGCTCATTGAACTTTTAAGAATTTTTGGAATACAGAGACTCAATATTTAACATCTTCCTTGAATGTGCAGTGCATGATGTTTAACAAGGCAAATACTTCAAATTTGATAAAGGAGAGCACATTTTATAACCTTTTCACAGGAAAATACATAGTAAATATGTATTCATCATAATAGTGTCAAAGCTAATCTTGCAAGGCTTCAGTGTAGCTGCTTTCTCTATTTTGCTTGCATTCACAAAAATAGCACCTCAGGTGTAAAGCCAGCCTGTTTTGTTGTTGTTGTTGTTGTTGTTGTTGTTGTTGTTGTGTTTTTTTTTCATGGTTTGAGGACTTGTTTGGTTCGAATGACTCACTTACATTTAACATTTTTACTTTTTTAAATGTATGTGGCAGAAAGAAGTGGGTAACAGCTGTATTCCTGAATTTTTCAGAATTGCTTTCCACCGTATAATTTTTTCCTCTGGAACTGTGAAATAACCTTGATTTTATCTATTTTTATTTTAATATAATTTTTTTAAGGAATTTCAGAGAAGTATTGTAGTTAAATTATTTCCAACCTCCCCATTCCCCATTCCATTCCAATGTATCCCATGCCCCCCTACTCACTCACTCACTCACTCACTCACTCACTCACACTCACGATTTCCTGTCTCTATCTATTTTTATATCTATATATATATATTATATATATATATATATATATATTTCACACATATATATGTATATATACATACATATATGTGTTGTGTGCGTGTGTAATACATTGTCAGTTTGGTAGTACTCATTCTCATGCATACATATATGTTTTCGACCACCTGCTTAGGATTGCATAACTTCTTAGGGGACTAGTATCTGAAGAAAACTGATTCTATTTCCCTCAGCATATAATGATTGCCATTAGTGCTTTGTCTCGATGTAGGACCCCAGGAAATTTCACCCATACATTTTGTCATGTCAGCTGTTTTTGTCATTTTTCAGTTCTTGTTATGCTATCATACTATGGTAGTTTCATGGATATAGTATCCTTATCATCTATAGAATCTATCAACTAGAAGCAGATGTCTTATACCTCTCAATTTTACAATCTTCTGTGCCCTCTTCTGCAATGTTACCTTAGTCTGAGGTGTAGAGTTTGCTTTATAGAGGTATTACTTACGGTGGGGAATCACAAAGTTGCTAATTCTGTGCATTTTGATAAGGTATGTACCACATAATTTACCAGACAAGTTCTCTCAGTGGGCATTAAACTTGCTCACTCCTTCATCTGGGCTTGGTGGCCAAAAAGCTCCAAGAAGCCTCAGATCCTTGCCTCTCCACTGGTAGAATTACAGATACATGCAGACACTACCTAGGTTTTTTAGGTGTGTGCTGGGAATCCTATTCAGGTCTTCATGCTTTCTGAACCTGCACTTTACCAACTGACTCACCACCTCAGTCTCTTCATTTGAATACCTTTAAGCATAGCCTGAAGTAATTGTATGAAGTAGAAATGCCATGCCATTTTGAATGTTAATAATCACATAATTCCAAAGAGGCTGTTAGATAAGGTCATCTCTAAGTCATGGCTTGAAATGGCATGATCTAGATACCAAGCAAACTGTTTCATTTCTAATGATACCACAAACACACACACACACACACACACACACACACACACACACACACACACACACACATCCCTAATGTAATGTAAAGAAAATAGAACTAGTTAACGATAGCACATGTATATTTAAAGACATCTTACTTAGCATCCTCAATGAAATTCCCAGAAATATAGAGATATATCTTTAAGAAATTTGTATCTTTTTTTTGATTTAGTAAAATCAAATAAGAGTCAGAGTATACCGACTATGAACAAAAACATACAAGGTATGAAAACCTCCATATACTTGTTGGTACAAAATATACTGAGAAATTCATGGCTGAATTTTAGAAGCTGTGGAAAATACAGAGTGCAGAAAAACAGGATCAGAAGACAAATCCAAAGTGCATGGAAAATGTTTTCAAGCTTCCAATCTTAATCTATAAATGTACCCTTTGTATGAAGTTATATTTCAGGATTGCTATAAACTTCCATTTGTCTCTTGCCTTACTTATTTTTTGGTAGAAATGTCAATAATAGTGACTCACTATGCAATTATTTTATGTAGGGATAGAAGAAAGATTTTTTTTTGTAGGTCAAACATCCTCTTATTCAGATCTATACTCATGGTTGTATAGTTAAGTAACTGAGTTGTTTTTTTTTTATTATTTATTTTTGTATGTGTATGAATGTATTGTTTGCATGCAGGTCTGTGCACCCGTGTCGTGCAATGCCGCGGAGGTCAGAAGAGGGTCTCAGATTCCCCTGGAACTGGAGTTCTCCTGGAATTGGAGTTACAGACGGTTCTTAGCCGCCATGTGGGTGCTGGGGATCGAACCCGGGTCCTCTGCAAGAGCGTCGGTGCTCTTAACCGCTAGGCTATCTCTCCAGCCCGTGACTGAGTTTTATATTGAATTCAGAACTGACTTAGATGGAAAAATTGTAGAACTTGAAAGGAATGATTTATAAATATTATACTTCTAGGATTAAATATAAATAAATTGTGGTAAGGAAAATAACCATTGATATTTAAAATAAATTTATAGTATTCTGTCATTTCCGCTCAAAATGCTGAATGCAATAAATTTATTTTGATTATGAGTTGAAAGGACTGTGTCATTCCTAATGAGTAGAATACGGTAAGGAAAGTGACACATGACCTTCATTTCAAAGTCACAAATGGAATTAACAATACTTCTTTCTGTCTATTAGATGATTAGGACTTTTGCAGGAATTTAGACATATTCTCAAAAAATTGGGCTGCCTATTGACTTCTCACATGGAGAAAAATTGGATGCTGACTGTCAGGACCTAGCAGTGACTCACCAACTATGTAAGAGAACTTCCTTAGTGGCATTTATGATTCTCAAGTTCTAGGTCACTCTGTCTTCATAAGACAGCTTGAGTTGATTATGTGAACAAGCTGAAACATATATTCAATTAAGATATTATAGAAATACTGATATTTAGAAAACAGCCAGAATTGACTAGAGACCAAGACAACAGCTCCAGAGAAAGTAGACTGTTTTCCTTCTCATCCACCTGTGCCCCTTTTCTAAGCCTAGGGAACAATCTGCGGAAGAGGGGGCTCAATAAAATGTAAGGGCTGCGATTGGGGTGAATGGTGAAACTACAACAATATAGACTGGACACTCATTTGATCAACTTGACTGAACATACAAGCCCCCCCTGCTGGATGGTGGGACCCATGACCTGCGTGGGTTTGGGCACAACTGCTTGCAAATTGGTTTTACACGAAGGATGCTTGTACTCACATATTATCACTTATTGTTAAAAAAAAAAAATGAAAACAAAACAAAACAAAAAACCAGAGAAAGATGCAGAAAAGTTATGGCAGAATGTATGATCTAGGATGGGTAGGAGTGGGGTGGGGGGAAGGGAAAGGGATATATGCCTGAACTGAATTGAAAAATGATGTATGAAATACACAAAGCATCAGTAAAAAAAAGAAATACTGATATTTTACTTTATTTTTAAATTTACAAGTAATATATAATTTATGTGGCATAAAATGATTACTTTATATATCTACCCATTGGCATAAAATTTGGAGATTACATGTGTTTGTTGTTTTGTGCATTTCATTTTAAAGTAAATTTCCATATATGTTCAGATAACTGAAACACAAAATCATTTACTTGCATAGTTGTCCATAGACTAAAGGAAAATACAAGAACGTTTTTGAGGACTGTGTTAGAAGCAAAGGTTATTAGAAACTATCATATTTCAATGAGGTTATCTGGGAACATTGTGATTAATGAATTCCTGGCCAAAGTCAACTAAGTACTATGGATCTTTGCTGGCTTGCAAATGTATGATGGGACTTGACATATATGGCTACTATTGAAATTCCTGCAAGAGATAGCTCCCTTTTAAAATGAGAGGTATCCTAATAGGAAAGGACATGTGGGAGCCTTGAAACCATCCTTCATCATTGCCCAGGATATTAAATTTAAAAATAGTGTACATACAGAGATATGTTAGAGATTTGTGCCATTTTAAGACCCAAAATGAAATAAAATAAAATAATACAATGCCATAAAATAGCAGTGGTCCCTAACATAAGTTCATTTGATTTTATATGACTTACAGAGCCTAAAAGTATTTAGTACAAGATAATTAACAAATGCCATATCAACAAAGTAATAAAAGTGATCTAAGTTGTCATACCAGATGGAATATGTTTATTAAACTTTATTATCATTGGACTTTTGACACATTGTTTATGGTCATTACTTTTTGAAATATTTGTTTTATTCACCTATTAGAAACTTTAAAAAAATATGAATACATATCTTCTACTCATATATGGTAATTGCAATGTGTGAATACAAGTGGTAGGTCAATTCTAGAGCCCATTAAGAGATTCACATAACACAGTTGGTTTCAGATATGATGGAATATAATAATAAAGTTGCTCAGTTTGCCTGCCAACAAAAATGAATGTAAATTTATACTTCTTTTTACCTGCATGCAACTTTACTGTTAAAATGTCAATCTATAAATGTGCTTTGGAATTAACCCATACTTTATTTTCAGATTTTATAATTTTGAGCGTATATAAATGAGGAGTGTATATATGCATGCTTTGGAATAATGTAAAATCAAAGGGAACAAAAAAAAGAGAGAGAGAGAAACCTATTCAAAGAACTGACTGAAACAGTAAACTTGTGCATCAAAAGGTTATAAAATACTGAGAAAAAGACAGGACTTAACATGTATGACAGAATACATGAGCTCTGGCAGGGGGCAGGAGGGGCATGAGTTGTGGGCATGTGTGGGGGAATGAGTCTAAATTTGATTAATAAATGTATGAAATGCCCTCAAAAAATAAAAAATATACAAAGAAACTTAAAAATTTAAAAGCATTATTTAGATTGGACAATAAATGTATACATACATTATTTTTTAATGTGGATATTCAAGGCTGAATCAAAGTTCACCCTGATGCCAATCATTCTCTACCACAAAGCTAGATCCCAACACTGTATTAAAGTGTCATCTAAAATTTTGTACATTTTACCATGATCCAACCTTGTATTACATAATCCATAAATCATTTAGAGGTTTAGAAAACCCTCAAATTGATTCAATGAATTGATGGTACACTAGCAGAGCCAGTTGAAAAATTATTATTGAATTCATTAGAGCTCTGTGTTAAATGAGTCTGGTAATGTTTCAGAGAACATATATCATTAGTGTATTTTGAAGTTTCCAGCATCCAGTGAAATAGAACTGTTCTTGGGAACTTGAATACTGGCTTTAGGCTTCCTATCACCCATGTTGGTAAAGAAGGAAGCACAAGACCTGGCGGTTCTCCTTGGGTTCTGTATATAGATTTTATCATAGCTAGAAATAAGACAGATTTAATCAAAAGTTTAGTAAATCCTTACTTTAAATTGCATATTTATATATAAATATAAAAATAGGTACAATGTGAATCCAAAATTAAGACCTAATCAAACAGATAAATCAACTAGAAGAGTAAAAGGAGGCTATAGAAAATTGAAACCTGGGAACTGAAGAGATGGAATCAAGCAGAATGAGAGACTATTCTAGCAGAGAAGGCAAAGTGAATGGAAGCAGCACGTTGAGAGTACAGAGCATGTGTGGCTAGCTGCTACTACATAGATCATGAAGACAGCAGTTGCTATAGCAGACTGCAGCCAATCAGTGAGAGTTAGACAATGAAGAGCCATGTATCTAAGTAGCTGTGGTTGACAGAGAGTATATACAAATATTGAGAATGCCATATTAACTCATTATTCAATGTGTTACTGAAGAATATTAAGAGTAAAAGCTAAAGATAATGAAGGTACTATAACGACAAGTATAATCTCTGAAATCAATGTGCAATAAACACAAAGATTCTAGAAAGATGAAATAATATGTTTCATGGAATGTAAAACTTACAATAGGTAGAAGCAGTGTGGTTTGGGAGGGGGTTACAATGTAGCATCTTGTATTCTGACTTCAATAATTTTGTCAAAAGTATCCAGTATATAATATTGAGTAAGATTACAATGATTGAAAATGTATAGGCTGAATTTTTTCGGGGGGGGGGGTCTTTTCGAGACAGGGTCTCCCTGTAGCCCCAGCAGGCCTGGAACTCACTCTGTAGACCAGGCTGGCCTTGAACTCAAAAAGTTCCTCGTGCCTCTGCCTCCCAAGTGCTAGGATTAAAGACGTGCGCCACCAAGCCCAGCTGTATAGGCTGAATTTTTATTGTGTTGTGCTTTAAGTGCCTAAGGTATACAGGAAGTGGACCTGGGGGTTTAATAAGTCTTTAAGGTGAAGTCACAAGTATAAAATAGAGTAAAGGTCACTCTATAAGAGCCATCAACTTTGTCCACTCAAAGGTAGTAGTATAAAGAAATTTGAGGGCTGGAGAGATGGCCTAGTAGTGAAGAGTGCCGACCGCTCTTACAGAGGACCCGGGTTCGATCCCCAGCACCCACATGGGGGCCGAGAACCGTCTGAAACTCCAATTCCAGGAGAACTCCAGTTCCAGGGGAATCCGAAACCCTCTTCTGACCTTTGCAGCATTGCATGACACGGGTGCACAAACCTGCATGCAGACAGTACATTCATACACATACAGAAATAAAAAATAAATAAATAAATAAGAAATTTGAATAGAACTTAAATTATCTTCTGTTCAGAATTATCTTCCATAGTACTACATTTTTAAATATATACTTCATTTATTATTTTTATATTACTTGTATGAGTGTTTTCCCTGCATGTGTATAAGTGCATCGGCGTCATGCAGTGCCTGTGGAGGGCAAAAGAAGCTATAGGATCCCATAAAGACTGAGTTTGAACAGTTGTTAGCCACCTTGGGGGTGCTGGAATTTCAACCTAGGATTAATTCTGCAAGAACAGCTAGTGCCCTTCACTACTGAGCCAGTTAATGCTCCAGCCCCAATAGATACTGCATTTTACCCATGTAAATATAAATAATGTAAAGTTCTAGATTTTACCACAGTAAATAGTATGGTCATAAAAAATAGTCATAGGTTTGAATAAAAATTTATTACAAGAGTAATATTGGGTTTCTTTCTAATATATGGAATGATTTAACATACTTAACAAACAAAACTCCAATGACTTTATAAGGATAAAGTAAAATGTGGTATCACTGAAGGAATAGAAAATAAACAAATGTTCTCTATAATTTTGCTGTCATATAGTATCACCTGGTAGCAATCTCTTTCACCTATAGGATGATTTAATTTAAAAATAAAGTTTGTTTCCCAAGTTAATCACATACAGTAACCCAAAACAACATGGGTGAACTTGATGAAATCTGTGCCTTGA
>VZQC01000197.1:319602-366036 GCA_009823505.1 Rhizomys pruinosus | reverse complement strand
GGCCAGAATTGACTAGAGACCAAGATGACAGCTCCAGAGAAAGTACACTGTTTTGCTTCTCATCTACCTGTGCCCCTTTTCTAAGCCTAGGGATCAATCTGCGGAAGAGGGGGCATGGTAGAAAGTAGGGACTGCGATTGGGGTGAATGGTGAAACTACAACAATATAGACTGGACACTCATTTGATCAACTTGACTGAACATACAAGTCCCCCCTGCTGGATGGTGGGACCCATGAGCTGTGTGGGTTTGGGCACAACTGCTTGCAAATTGGTTTTACATGAAGGAGGCTTGCACTCACAAATTATCACTTATTGTTTAAAAAAATGAAAACAAAACAAAACAAAAAAATCAGAGAAAGATGCAGAAAAGTTACGGCAGAATGCATGATATGGGATGGGTAGGGGTGGGGTGGGGGGAAGGGAAAGGGACATATTCCTGAACTGAATTGGAAAATGATGTATGAAATACACAAAGCATCAATAAAAACAAAATAAATAAAATAAATAAAAAAAAAAAGAAAATGTGCTAACCATGATTAGATGGCAGGTACAGAAACTTCTTGGTAAAATTACAGATTATAAGGTATTTAATTTATTTTACTAAGTGGATCATCTCAGGTATAAATTGACCCTTGAATTTTTTGATCCAAATGCAGATTTGTTCAGAATTATGACCCTGTACAGAATTAGAACCCACCAGGCGAGGTGGTGCACGCCTTTAATCCTAGCACTTCAGAGGCAGAGGTAGGCAGATCTTAGTGAGTTCAAGGCCAGCCTGGTCTACAGAGTGAGTTCCAGGACAGCTGGGGCTACAGGGAGACCCTGTCTCGAAAAAAAAAAAAAAAAAGAATTAGAACCCCATGGAGATTACTTGATCTGGAAAACAGTATTAAAAGTTCAGAGACTGAATAATGACTTAGTAATGGAGTTCACTTAACCTCAGAAATTTGGATACTTACCTATTATAGACAGTATGTGTTAACCTGATGTTCTTAAATTTGTATTATCGACTCAGTATACTGTTAATTTTTTAAATCTTCGTCTGTATATGATAAATATTATGCAGGATAAAGCCCAACAAAGATTGCTTGGATCCTATGCTGAATGTTCCCAAAATTGTCTTTGCTTTTATAACCTACAAAAATGAATTACAGGTTTGAAATGACTTATGATCTGAGAGTTTGTGTCTTTGAAACAAAGATGGATTTGTGGAGTCTCTAGTGAGAACAATTATCAAAGAAGGAAGAAAATACCATTGTAAATCACTTTCCATGTACAAACACATGTTCATGTAACTATCTAGCACATGACTATGTCATTAGCATCTTCAAATACTATGACAGATGAAATACAAAGCTGACTTTAATCTATGTATGAATATGTGTGTTTTATTTAAACATTTTGAAAATGTTTTATTGACCTGAGAATTTTATACAACTTAGAATATTTTAAGTGAAAACTAAGGATATGCAAAGATGTTGTGCTTCTATCATTTAACTGAATATTTTTATAATAATCCTCTTTTTAAAAATTGTGAAAATCTTGATTTGAAGTTTTAGATACATACATTGGTTATCATTCACTAATAATTGTTAGATACTTTTTTCATATAGCAATTTTAAAAAGTAGTTATTTCTAAAATAATATCCTTGAACTGTATTTTAAATATATATTTTTATTTGTATATTATCAACATTGTATATGTGTATGATTTATGTGGGGGGAACATGTGCCACAGCATAAATTTGGAGGTCAGCTTACAATTATGTTTACTTGGTTCTCTCTGTCTTTATGTGGGTTCTGGGAACACAAATCAAGTCTTTAGGTATGCATGACAAGGTCTTTAACCACTGCATTATTGTGCCACTCTAATAAACAATATCTCAGTACACAAAACTAGATGAAATTAGGGAATTTATAATAATTTCATTAACAATAATAAAATTGTATGCAAATTAATTTAATATGCATAAACTCAGTGGAAATAGAGAGATGTTATTTATGGTATTCTCTAATTAGCAGCTCTTTTCTCTTCTCCAAATCCCTAGGATTATTACATAAAGCTAGTGTACTGTATTGATTATAAAAAATATAGTTTGTTGGCTTTTGTCAAAAGCTTTTTCTGTAGCTATTGCCATGACCATGTGATTTTTGTCTTCAAATTCATGTATATGCTTTATTACATTTTTTGACTTACATATGTTGAACCATCCCTGCATCTCTGGAACAAAGCCTACCTGACATTGTGGATGGTATTTTGTATGTGCATCTGAATGCTGTTTGCAAAGTATTTTGTTGAATATCATTGCATCTATTTTTACCAAGGATGAGGATATATAGACCCAGAGTTTCCTTTTTTGTTGTATCTTTACCTGGGATTGGTATTACAGTGATACTGGATTCATAGAAGGAGTTTGAAAGTTTCCCTTCCGTTTCTATCTTTTTGAATAGTTTGAGCAGTATCAGTTTTAAATCTTTCTTGAATGTCTAGTTGAATTCTGCTGTAAAGCCATCTGGGCATGGAATTTTTTTTAGTTGGTTGGTTTTATATTACTATTTCAATTTCCTCCTTTGTTATGGGTCTTTTTAAGCTGTTGCTCAGCATGGGCACTAGATCCCTATCCATGTAAATTGGATAAGTTGGAACTGTAGCTACAAGGCATTAGGAGGCCAGCTTTCAGCACCCAGGTGCTGACAATGGAGTCTGCTGAGATGGAAATGGAGCTCCTAGAACCCATGAGCCAGGGCTTGGGACCTGGTTGCTGGGCACCAGGGGGTGTTCCTTGGAGCATGGTGGCCTGGATGGGTTGCTGGAAAGATGGGTGGGGGGGCCTGCTGCTGCTCCTCCCTGTGCACTAATGGCTCGGGAGCTGAGTGGCTAGCTGAGGTTGGGCCGGGGGTGGGGGGTGGGGAGGGCTGCACTGGGTTCCTCTTTTGACTATGTTGTCAAATATTGGAATGACAATCACTTTCAAATTTTCTTATTCTTGACCCCTTAAAAGACATTATGAGGTTTACCATGGATAACAGGATTTGCCATCACCTCTTATGTAGACATTCTTTAGGCAGAAGCACTTAAGAGAATCAGCCAGCAGCCTCCAAGCCTGTACCCATGCTGATATCCTGTGAAACTTGCTCTGGTGCCCTACTGCCTTTGATGCCTTAGGACAAGGCATTGATCCAGAACTGAAGCTCCGCTTGTCCCAACTGCTTGTTCCAACCCCCAATTCTGTGTGTCCCAACCCCTTTGCAAGATTTTGTATAAAATACCCTGTTACAACATTAAAGCAAGTTTTCCCCCCTGTGGAATTACTCCCAGTCTCCTTCTTTTCTCTCTGGGTTACTCCCACCATCTCCTCCCCCTCCCTGCTTGTGGCTTAAGCCTGAAGATTGTTAGTGGCAGGTGGGGAACAGTCCTGAGACTTGCAGCACCCCAGAGCTGTGAGCCCTGGTCCAGGGACTAGATGTTCTAATGGAAAGTGGTACATGCATGATACATATTAAAGGACCACCAGACTAATATTTCAGATGACATTCTTGTGTCTCTTCAGCCACTTTTCACAATCAAACTCTAGAGCTTCTCCTCAGAAACTTAGGCACTGCAGATTTTTAGTAAATGTAGAATCATATAGTACCAATTTTTTTAACCAGAGTGGCTTTAAATTAGAATGGACAGACCAGCATCCTGAGACCCCAGGCAGGCACATGCAGACAGAGCAGCAGGCCAACCACAAGTGGCCCTGCCCCTTGACAGACCACCAGAGGCCCAGCCTTCCTAGTGGAGAGGCAGTACAAGTCCCTGCATCAGGCCCAGTTCTGGCCTACCAGGCTTCACAGGCACAGCTCCCTGTTCACAGCACCCAAGTCCTGAGCCCTGGCTTGAGGGTCCTGGGAGCTCCAGTTCCAGTTGTTCAGGTGCCACCCTCTTCACTCCCAGTGCCCAAAACTTGGCTCCAGAAAGTTAGGTCCCAATGTTCTGAAGCTACAATTCCAACATACACAACTAGGGATCAAGTGCCTGTGCCCAGCTCCTGGCTTCCTGGGGGTAAGAAAGTGATTGCCACATATCAGTACTGCATTCAACTTTGGGTGCGAGCTCCCAGCTCCCAGGAGGCAAGACAAGGCAGGCCTACACACTCAGATGCAAGGAACTGGAGCAGAGCTCCGGCTCCTGAATGACTTGGGCAAAGTCCCAGAGGCTTCAGTTCCAGCTCCTGAAAAGTGAGACAAACCCTGCCCACACACCCTGAGGCCACACTCCCACACAAACAACTTGGCACCCATCAGGTGAGACAGAAGCCCAGAGGCCAATATGGCTGGGCTCCAGAATCCTGATCCATTAGCTATGGTACACATGGAGGCACTTTCCCAGCACCAGATTAAACTTCCCTGACCCAGAACCCAGACCCAGAGGCTTACAGTCAGCCCAGGGGACCTATTAAAATCACCTCACATAGTGTGAAATTCAAGCTGACTTGATAGTTACCTGTCTTGTGCCTCTGGAGAAGCACCAGATTAGAAGGGTAAAAACTAGTTGGTCCCTCCAGGACAAAAATCAAAAGTGAAAGCTTGAAACCTAGACAATCTAGCTTTTCATAACTAATAAGATGACGACAAAGGATCTTGAAGAAAATAATTACAATCACTCCTGAACTCAACTGAGTTAGGTAACAGAATACAAACCACAAAACAAATCCACATGACAAAATAAGGAGAAAATTATAACATGAAAATCCCAAATAATAAGTCCCTGCTAAATGCTATCAATCCAGTAGAAGACGCTACAATGAGGACTCCCTATAGAAGACACTACAATGAGGACTCCATAGAATCAACCCATGAAACAGATCATAAAAAGAGCTATCATAAACATTCATGGGCTGGAGAGAGGGCCTAGCTGTTAAGAGCACAGACTGCTGTTGCAGAGGACCCGGGTTGGATCCTCAGCATCCACATGGCAGCTGATAACCGTCTTGAACTCCAGTTCCAGGGGAATATGACACCCTCTTCTGACCTCCACAGCGTTGCACAACACGGGTGCACAAACCTACATGCAGACAGTACATTCATACACATAAAAAATAAATAAAAATTTAAAAAAGAAAACAAATAAATAAAAGTTAAAAAAATCACAAAGATTTCAAGGGATTTAAAGAACTCACAAACAAATTAATCAAAGAATTAGAAGGAGAGAGAGATAGACTAAAAGAAGAGAATTATATGGAAATATAGAAGAAATCTCAGGCTGCAATAAAAAACAAACCAAACATTCAACCAGTCAACAGGAAATGATGGGGGAAAGCCTCGGTAACAGAATGAATGAAATAGAA
The DNA here is from genome assembly GCA_009823505.1 of Rhizomys pruinosus. Lineage (NCBI taxonomy): Eukaryota > Metazoa > Chordata > Mammalia > Rodentia > Spalacidae > Rhizomys > Rhizomys pruinosus. Next base: position 360,705 of record VZQC01000197.1, on the reverse strand, counting down.
AATGGAATATTAACAATGGAAGAGAACATGAGAAGTACTGGAATGCTTAAGCAAAGATTATGAAGGATTTGAAAAAAACACAGGGATGGAATAATCAAGGAATATGGGACAATAAATCCCCCGTTGAAAGGCAAGCTAAACAGCATTGTTATATTTCTTTTTATCTGAAAGCAACTATGTTGTTATAATGTAAATCTCTTAACAGGCTCTAGAGTTGACCCACGACTTATTTTCAGACACTGTAATTATTATATATGGGTAGAAGGTATGTATTCATACTTTAGAGAAATATAAAATCAAAGGGGGGAAATGTGAATTCCTAAACATATTCTGGAATTAACATACAGTTTATTCCCAGAAGTCATGATTTTGATGCATATGTGACGATTATATAGGCATTTGTTGGAGAAATACAAAGGGGAAGGAAAAGCAACAAAATAAAAACTGGATTAAAGAACTGAATTATACAGTTGAACTCTGCCCAAAACAACAAGCCTCTGTAGGGAAAGACTTTGGAAAGACTGAGAGAAAGATGTAAGACATGCATGGCAGAAGGCATGAACAGCGGTAGAATGGGGGGAGGGAGAAGGGAATGTGTCTAAATTGTAGTGAAAGATAATGAATGAAATACATAATTCATCAATAAAAGTATATATAAAAATACACTCTCTGCTGGGTGTGGTGACACATGCCTTTAATCCTGGAACTTGGGAGGCAGAGGCAGGAGGATCTCTGTGAGGTCAAGGCTCACCTGGTCTACATAGTGAGTTCTAGGACAGCTGGGACCAAAGGGAGACCCTGTCTCAAAAAGACAAAAACAAACATCAACAACAACAACAAATCCCATATATTCTATTAAATGAGAAAGCCTAAGAGAAATGGGTGAATATCTGAAATCATGGAAGGCACAATCATGGAAGGCAGAAGCACTTAACCAAGAAAATATAGAGAGCTCAAACAGACCTATAACATATAGGGGAATTAAAAGAATCTCCCAAGTAAAAAAAAAAAGCCCTGGCCCAGATGGATTTATGGCAGACTTCAATAAATCATTTAAAGAGGACCTACAAACACTATTACTCAAATTATTCAAAAGAGAGAAGTCTTCCAAATTCCTCTTATAATGTCACCATAATCCCCAAACCAGGGAAAGATACAATTAAAAAAAAATACTATAGACCCATTTCATTAATGATCATGGATGCAAGAATTCTCAACAAAATACATACAAACTTCACATAGGTACAAATCAAAAATATCACCCACCATGACCAAGTCAGATTTTTACCAGATTTGTGAGATGGTTCAACATATATAAATCAATAAATGACATAAAGCACATAAATGGACTTAAAGACAAAAAAACACATGGCCTTATCAATTGATGTGAAAAAGTCATTCAATAAAAATAAATATGAATTTCTGTTTAAAGTCCTAGAGGGAACTGGACTGGATGGAGCATCCCGCAACATAATTACAGTCATACACAACAAACCCATTTGACATCATACTAAATGGGGAAAAACTGGAACTATTGGCCTTAAAGTCATGAACCCAGCAAGGCTACACCCATCTCCACTCTTTTTGAATATACTGCCAGAAATGCTCACTAGAGCAATAAGACACAAAAAGGAAATCAAAGGAGTACCAATTGGAAAAGAGGACGTTAAACTATCCCTTTCTGCAGATGACATGATAGTATACCTAAAGGATAACAAAAATTCTCACAAAAAATTCGTAGAAAAGATTAACAGTTTCACAAAAGTGGCAGCTAACAGAATCAATTTAGAAAATCAGTAACCTTTCTTTATGCCAACAATAAACAGAGAGGAATAAATAGACAACTTCCCATTCATAATAGCCTCAAAAATAAAATATCTCAGAACATACCTAAGCAAAGACACTAAAGGTCTCTACAATGAAATTTATAAATCTTTGAAGCCACAGATAGAGGAACACTTCAAAAGATGGAAGGACTTCCCATACTCATGGATTGGAAGAATTAATATAGTAATAACGCTCCTATTCAAAGCAACCACAATTATATTATTATATGCAATCCCGATTAAAATCCCCATAACTTTCTTCACAGAATTAGGAAAAAAATCATAAAATTCACATGGAAAAACAAACGACCTTGGATAGACAAAGCAACCCTGAACACAAAGTACAATGCAGAAGGCATTAACATACCAGACTTCAAACTATATTACAGGGCTATAGTCATAAAAACAGCCAGGCACTGCCACAAAACCAGAACCATAGATCAATACAGTAAAATTGAAAGTTCAAACCTCAGCACATGCAATTTCAGCCACCTTGTATTTGACAAAGGGTCCAACAAGACTCAATAGAATAAGGACAGTATCTTCAGCAAATGGTGCTGGCAAAACTGGATCACCACTTGCAGCAAAATAAAACTACACCCCTACCTTTCACCCTGTAGAAAAATCAACACCAAGTGGATCAAAGACCTCAATGTGAAACCTGAAACTGGTAAATGATAGAAGAATATGTGGGCAGTGACCTACAAGTTATAGGCATAGGAAATGACTTTCTAAATGAGACAGCAGCTGCACAGAAAATAAGGTCAATGATCAACAAGTCGGACCTCATTAAATAAAAAAAAAAGCTTCTGTACAGCAAAAGAAACAATAAAAATGATGAGAAAACCTTTAGAATTGGAGGACATCTTCACCAGTGACATCTGACATAGGTCTAATATCCAGATTGTATAATTTACTCAAAAACCAAAGAGCAAGGAAACAAATGACCCAGTCAAAAGATGGAGTAAATTGCTGAACAGAGATTTCATAAATGAAGAAGTAAAAATGGTTGATAAGCATCTTACAAAGTGGTGTACATCACTAGTAATTAAGGAAATGCAAATTAAAACCACTTTAAGATTCCATTTTACTTAATATGATCAAATAAACAAAGGATAGCAAATTCTGGAGAGGTTGTTTGGAAATGAGACCACTCATCCACTGCTGGTGAGAATGCAAAATCGTGCAACCCTTATAGAAAACAGGGTGGAAAATTTTTAAAAGGCTCAAAATGTACCTACCACTTGACCCAGTCATACCACTTCTGGATATATACCCAGAAGGTTCATATTGCAGAGATATGTGTACAATTATCTTTATTGCAGCTCTCTTCACAATAGCAACGAGCTGGATTCAACCAACTAATGAGGGGACAATGAAAATGTGATACTACACAGTCAAGTTCTATGCAGTGGTAATGAAAGACAACATCATGAATTTTGTGGGTAAATGGATGGAACTAGAAGCCACTATACTAAGTGAAATAATACAGTCCCAGAAAGAAAAATGACATATGGTGCCCCTCATTTGCAAATCCTAGCACCAAATTCGTATTTGTGGGAAGTCTGATGCTAATATGGATATAACTTGAAGTTTATTTCTCTATTTTCCTATTATAAGATTTACTAGAAAGAATCAACCTCTTCTTAGAAAGTACATTAAAATATACATCAACTTACCATGTAACCTGGGAAAGAAAACATATTTCTTTCTACTTACATGCAAAATAATGTTAAAATGTGATTACAAAATTCGTGCTTATTTTCAGACTCAGTCATTGAGGTATATACCTGGAAAGTTTACATGTGTATTTTGGAATAATATACAATTAAAGGGAACAATAACAAGAAAATTGAAATGTTGAGAAGTATAATGACTAAACTGATCTGTTAAAGTCCTCTAAGTAAAATATGTATTATCACTTAGAACATAAAATTGAAATTTTATGACTACTATAATTGTTGAACATTGGCCACTGGAAAAACTATACTACCATGCTTTAACAATAATGTGAAATTTGTCAATGTTACTAAAATGTGAGTTTGCTATTCACTCATTTTCAAAATTGTTCAACCTATAAAATTATTTCAATCTAATCATTGCTTCTTAAAGAAATTAATGTTCATAAAATCTTCTAAAAAAAAAGAATGGACATTTTCATTGTCAGTCTTTTCTAATGATTCACAGTTTATGTATTCAGTTTAAAAAGGCAAGTCTAGAGAATAAACCTATAAATAAATAGAAAATATTTCTGTCAAATTAATATGCTTTTTTGTTTAGATTTAACAATAATAATAATAAAACTAGGCATTGGATTTGAAGCTAGAGCAAAATATTAACTTTTTGTAACAACGATAAAAACATTATTGGTTTCATGAAAACTATCACTTCTTACTATTTACTAGGACACAAATAAAATAACACCAAATTACAAAACTAAATTGCTGGACCCTATGCCAAAAATGATTTAGAAGAATACTATTCAAATGGTTAGTTCTGAAGGTTCACTTCATGACTTTATAATAAATTTCTTAGAATCTTCTTTATTGCTCACCACAGAGGGAAGAAAAATACAAGTCCAATATCTGAGCAAAGAAAAAAGTGCCATGTAGAAAGTTGTCTGTTATTAAGGTCAGTATGGGCTTAGAGGTCCAGGTAGCAGATTTTGACTTTATTCCTTGTAAACACTAAGCTCAATTGCATTAAAAAATGATCAAAGAAAAAGACAGAGAGCTGTACACAGTACCTAATAGGTTTTCAGGATTTCTTGTCTTTGCATTCACCTGAACCCTGCATAAACAATGACAACATAAAGCACAATTTTTCTTTTTTTATTCAATTTATTTTGTCTGACATATATAGATATAAAGTTCTACATATTTATAGGGTCACATGATGTTTCATGCATATATACATGTTTTTACAACTTAAAGCTGCTGAACATGTCTAGTTTGTTAAACATGCATAATTTCTCTGTGGTTAAAAATTCTACAGTTCTGAATAAAATTACTCAGTTCTTTCTTTGAGGCTTTTGAAATGCATGCAATATTCATCTATATTGAACCTACTGTAAAATCCTACACCAAAGCAACATACTGTATGTAACCAACTTGGTATTCATAGATCAGTTTCATCCACACATTCCTTCTTTTTTTTATTATGTTGAAGTGTTCAGATATTTTTCTTTTAATTTTATATTACTCTAAAATATGAATATATACTTTCCATCCATGTACATTAATTACCATGGTTGAACGTAGGTGGTAAGTTAATTCTAGGGCTCATTAAGGTATTCATATTAGGGCTGTAGAGATGGCCCAGCAGTTAGAAGCACTGACTGCTCTTGCAGAGGACCCGGGTTTGATCTCCAGCACCCACATGGCGGCTGAGAACTGTCTTTAACTCCAGTTCCAGGGGAATCCGACACCCTCTTCTGACCTCCGCAACATTGCATGACATGGGTGCCCAAACCTACATGCAGAAACTACATTCATACACATACAAAAATAATAAAATAAAAAAATTAAAGATATTCATATTATAACATCACAGTTGCTTTCAGATAGATATGTAACAATAGCATTGCTCAGCTTTTTTTTTTTTTTTCAATTGGGGGATTTATACTAGCATCCACAAATGAGGGAAACCATTTCCCGTTTTATCCTTTTTTTTTTTTTTTTGGTGGGGGTGGGGGGGAATGGGACCGTGTTACTCCATCCATTTACCTGCAAAATCGTGATTCATTTTTCTTTACCACTGAATAGTACTCCATTGTGTAGACGTACCACATTTTTGTTATCCACTCTTCTGTTGAAGGGCATTTGGGTTGGTTCCAGCTCTTCCCTATTGTAAAAAGAGCTGCAACGAACATAGATGTGCATGAATTTTTGTTGTAGTTGTTGTTGATGTGCATGTATTTTTGCAGTAGGATGAGTGTTGTGTGTATATACCCAGGAGTTCTATGGCTGGGTTAGGTGGTAAGCTTATTTTGAGTCTTTTAAGGTTTCACCACACTGCTTTCCACAGTGGTTGTATGAGTTTACATTCCCACCAGCAGTGGATGAGTGTTCCCCTTTCCCCACAACCTCTCCAGCATTTTGCTTCTTTTGTTTTTAATCTTAGCCAGTCTTATCAGAGTGAGATGATATCTTAGAGTGGTTTTAATTTGCATTTCCTTAATTATTAATGATGTTGAACACTTTTTAAATGTTTCTTAGGCATCTTTACTTCTTTATTGGTGAAGTCTCTGTTCATCTCTTTATCCATCTTATGAGTGAGTCATTTGTTTTTTGAGTAGTTTATATATTCTGGATGTTAATACTCTGCCAGATGTATCACTGGTGAAGATTTCCTCCCATTCTGTGGGTCTTCTCCTCACTTCTTTGATTGTTTCTTGGGCTGTACAGAAACTTTTGAATTGGATGAGGTCCCATTTGTCAATTGTTTACCTTATTTCGTGCACAGCTGCTGTCTGATTTAGAAAGGCTTTTCCTCACCTATGTCTTATAGGTTGTTGCCAACTTTCACTTCTATCACCTTTAGGGTTTCAGGTTTCAGGTTGAGATCTTTGATCCACTTGCAGTTGATTTTGTATAGGGTGAGAGGTAGGGGTTTAATTTTGTTCTTCTACAAATGTTGATCCAGTTTTGCCAGCACCATTTGCTGAAGATGCTATCCTTCCTCCATTGAGCTTTCTTTGCCCCTTTGTCAAATATGAGGTAGCTTAAATTATATGAGCTCAAGTTTGGATCTTCAATTTTGTTCCACTGGTCAATGGGTCTATTTTTGTACCAACACCAGGCTGTCTTTATGACTACAGCCCTGTAATATAGCTTGCAGTCTGGTAAAGCAATCCCCCCTGTATTACACTTTTCACTCAGAGTTACTTTAGCAATTCCAGGTCTTTTGTTTTCCATATGAATTTAAGGATTTTTTTTCTAAGTCTATGAAGAAACTCATGGGGATTTTGATTAGGATTGCGTTGAAACTGTATATCAATTTGGATAAAATGGACATTTTCACTATATCAATTTTTCCAGTCCATGACCAAGGGAGGTCTTTCCATCTTTTGATGTCATTTTCAATCTCCTTCTTCAGGGGTTTAAAATTTTTGTTGTAGAGGTCTTTTGTGTCTTTGGTTAGGTTTGGTCCCAGGTATTTTATTTATTTATTTATTTATTTATTTATTTATTTATTTATTTATTTATTATTTGCTTGTTTGTTTGTTTTGAGGCTATTTTGAGTTGGAAGGCCTTCCTATTTTCCTTCTTCACTTGTTTATCATTCGTGTAAATAAAGGCTACTGATTTTTCTAGGTTAATTTTGTATCCCGCCACTGAACTGAAACTCTTAATCATTTCTAGTAGTTTTCTGGTTTAGTTTTTTCATCCTTCAGGTAAACTATTGTATCATCTGCAAAAAGGGATAGCTTAACTTCTTCTTTTCAGATTAATACTCCTTTAATTTCCTTCTTTTTTCTTATTGGCCTAGCAGTGTTTCAAGGACTACATTGAAGAGGAGTGGCCAAAGGGGGCAGCCTTGTTTGGTTCCCACCTTTAAGGGGAATGGTTCTAATTTTTCTCCATTTAGGATGATGTTGGCTGTGGGTTTGTTGTATATGGCTTTGATTAGATTTAGGAAAGTTCACTTCAGTCCAATTCCCTCTAGAGCTTTAAACATGAAGGGATGCTGGACTTTGTCAAAGGCTTCTTCTCCATCAATTTAGATGATGGTGTGTTTTTTGTCTTTCAGTCCATTTATGTGTTTTATGATATTTATTGATTTATGTATGTTGAACCATCCCTGTATCTCTGATATGAATCCAACTTGATTATAGTGGATGACCTTTTTGATGTGGGTCTTTATGCACCTTTCCAGTATGTTGTTGTGAATTTTTGTATCTGTGTTCATTAATTAGATGGATGTATAGTTTTCTTTTTGGGTTGTCTCTTTGCCTGGTTTTGGTATTTGAGTGATGCTGGCTTCATAGAAGGAGCATGTTTTTACCCCTCTGTTTTTAACCTTCTGAACTGTTTGAGTAGTAATCATTGACATCTAGACTTGGGCTTATTTTTAGTTGGGAGGTTTTTTTTTTATTGTGACTTCAATTTCATCAAATGTTACTGGTCTATTTAAACAGTCAAACACTTCTTGGTTAAGCTTTGCTGGTTACCAGGATTTCAAATATTCATCCATTTCTCTGAAGTTTTCAAACTTAGAAGAGTATACATTTTTGAAGTATTCTCACATGATTGTCTGGATCTTTTCTTTATCTGTTAAGATGTTTCCTCTTTCATCACAAACACTATTAATTTGGAGTTGCTCTTTCTTTCTTTTGGCTAACTGGACTAGAGGTCTGTCTATCTGGTTTTTTCTTTCAAAGAACCAGGTTTTGGATTCACTGATTTTTTTGTATTCTTTTCATATATTTAGTTTATTTTCAGATGACATGATTTTAATACATGCTGTACATAAATGCATATGGTGAAACAATACTGATTGGAGGAACAACAACCAAAGAACTGGGACAGGGTACTGACTGAAGCAGTAGAGTTCTTCACCCAAAACAAATAATCTTCTGCTTTGAAAAACCTCGAAAAAACTCAGAGGGGGAAAGAGGACATGTGTGGCAGACTGCATGAACTTGGGAGGGGCAGGGGGCATGGAGGGGGAAATGAGTCTGGATTGAAAAGAGAAGTGATATACAAAATGTACAAAACTTCAATAAAAGATAAATAAAGAAGTGATTAAGTACCTCTTAACTGTTACTAAGGAAGCTCCTCCATGCCACAGGATGCCAGAAACTCAAAAGGGCTAGGATGGCCAAACCATGAATATTAATTAGTACTGTACATAGTGTGGTTCAATGCAGAAGTTGCCTATATTCATCTTAACCAACCCTGAGCTCAGAGAATATTGTGGAAGAGGGACTGAGAAAATTGTAAGAGTCAGGGAGGTGATGCAACAGCAAACAAAAATGAATCCTACAATCTCTTGGGACCCTGTTTATATGAACCTACAGCATTGTTATTAGTATGCATATGACTCAGGCAAGCTCAGCTAGACAAAAACTCAACACAGAACTGCAGAAATGGGTAGCAGAGTCCAACCTTGGCTGAGGAATTATTGGCAGCAGATGGCAGTTGGGTGAGGAAAACACGGTCTTCTTTAGTAAAGGAACTCTTAAAAGACTCAAAGTGAGCTTACCACCTGACCCAGCCACACCACCCCTGGGTATATAGCCACATGACTCATCCTACCACAGAGATACATGCATAGCCTTGTTTATTACAGCTCTCTTCACAAGGGCGAAGAGCTGGAAACAACCCAAATGCCCCTCCACGAATGAGTGGATAGAGAAAATGTGGTTCATCTACACAATGGAGTTCTATGCAGCTCTAAAGAAAGATGGCATCACAGTTGCTTTCAGATAGAATGAAATATAACAATAACATTCTTTCAATGGGAGGATTTGGTATTAGCATCCACAAATGAGGAAAATCATTTCAATTGTTCTTGGGGGACTGTGTTACTTCATTTACCATAATGGCTTCAAGTTCTATCCATTTACCTGCAAATCTCATGATGTCATCTTTCTTTACCACTGCTGATCAATGAATACCAAGTTGGTTGCATACAGTATGATGCTTTGGTGTATGCTTTTACAGGTAGGATCAATATAGATTTGATATTGTATGCATTTCAAAAGCCTCATAGAAAGAACTGTGTAATTTTTTTCAGAACTGTGGAATTTTTAGCCATAAAGAAATTATACATGTTTAACAACCTAGACATGTTCAGCAGTTTTGACTTTTATTAAACAATGTATATATGCATGAAACACCATCTGACCCTATAAATAAGTACAACTTTGAACTTGTATATGTCAGCCAAAATAAATTCAGTAATAAAAAAGAATTAATAATAAAAGAATTATTCAATTTACCTTTGCTCATTGAAGTAGGTCTGAAGTATAAATAAAATTAAACCACAACAGGTAGAAGAAATTCCCAATTTTGGTATGAAAATATTCAATGTCTTACACTTTTGGGATACTGGAGAAATTCTGACTGCATATAGCATGAATAGACTCAGTTTTAGAACTGTTTCTATTACAACTAATATAATTCAGTAGTAAAAATAACCCTTCATAATAGTCTAGTGTGTCAAATGGAATTGATATTGCTTCTGAAATAAGAGAAAAATGTACAAGGATATGCAATGAGAAGCTTTTAATTTTTATTTATTAACCCAAAGAATTGTTCTTTTTCCTTGATTCTGGCATTAATCTAATGCCGTTTCCTACCTTAGTTCATTAACCCAGGTATCCATGAGACTAAGGCTAAAGAGACCACAAAAACCTCATTGGAAGAACAAGCTCAGTGCTGTTTCTCACGAGTAGTGCTTAGAGCATGTGCTGTGCTGTTAATTTTTAGCTGTACCTGTCCGTGTTGTTTTGCATGACAGCTAGCAAGCACATTCTCCAAGGTGTGCCCAGTTCTTACTGGATCTTCTCTGTGAATGTAATACCAAGACTAAAACCAACAGTTTTGTTGGACGTATGGGGAAAAAAAGCTAGTTAACAAAAATTGTTAAGTTCCTTTTGTGTGCTAGTACTGTGTAGTGAGACCTCCAAGTAACTGTGAAATGATCTCTTTCTAAAAGTACTAAATATTTTAATACTTAAAATAAAATTAAATTCTATAAACTAAAAAAATAACTTATTGTAAAAATGTTAATGATGGATTACATTATCATTTTTCATTAATGTTAGTTTCTTCTAACGTGAAAAGTTCAAAGATGCATTAATATCTCTTCTTGAGCAGTGTACAGTCAAGTTACTATTCAGGCCAATTTTCCCTGAGGAGAAAAGTATCTATACTCTTGCTGAGCTGAATTCTAAAAGTACTCTGTATAATCCTTGAAGTTGTACTTTATTATGCTTTGTGGACAGAATGGCCACATGCTATATGTAGAGCACACAAGAGAAGATGCAGAATGAACTCCTTGCTGCTATTTAGATTGCTAGTGTTATGTTAAGGTAGCCAACATCTCAAACTCAGAGGATAAAATGTTTATTTTTCTCTTGTCCATTTCCTTAAAATATTTTATTTATTATTTTTATTTTATTGTGTATGACTTTATTGCCTGCATGTATGTATGTGAACTTGGGTAATGCAATGCCCACAGAGAGTTTCAGATCCTCTGGAACTGGAGCTATGGTCTGTTGTTAGCCTACATATGTGCTGGGTCCTCTGCAAGAGCAGCCAATGCTCTTAATCACTGAATCATCTCTCCAGGCTTTCTGTTGTATATTTCTTGTGGATCTGAAACAAAGCCCTGTTTTTCATGATTATAAGGAACACACACAGCCAAAATCTTCATTGTTCAGAGACCAGAGNAAAAAAATAAAATTACGTTATGAATATTTTTAGATATTATATTACTTTGTCTATTTTTATTAGTTTATGTGCAAGAATTCATTGCCTGCATGTGTATAAGAACACTCATATCATGCAGTGCCAGTAGAGTCATGTAATGCCTTGGACTCAGAAGAAGGTGTCTGATCCCCTGAAACTGAGTTACTGACAATCATTATCTCCAATGTAGGTACTGGGAGCTGAATTTGGTCTTCTGCAAGAGCAGCCAGTGCTCTTAACTGCCGAGCCATCTCTCTAGTTCCTTATTTATTATTTATAATTTACATGAATGAGTGTATTGACTGAATGCATGTAAGTGCATCCATTTAGTATAATGTACTTGGAGATTAGAAGACTCTGTTGGATCCCCTCAATTGGACTTGAGGTTGTTAGCTATCATGTGGATGTTGGGAACCAAACCAGGGTCCTCTGAAAAAGTAGCCAGTGCTCTTACAACTTATTTTTTAACAATTTAATTGGACTTCAATACATTTCACAAAACAGTTGATTTTTTTTTCTTTCATTTTTTTTTTGTGACAGTCTCTGAAGCCTGAGCTGGCCTGGAACTTGCTATGTAGACTAGGCTGGCCTTAAACTCACAGTTTCACCTGCCTCTGCCTTCCATTTTTTAGATTAAAGATCTGCCACCATGCCTTGCTCCATGCAACATTTCTTAGACAAATTTAGATCCATTTCTCCCTCTATGCCCCTGACCCCACCACTGAGCCTCTTGCACTCTGCCATATAGGGTGAGCCCCAGTAGGCCAAGTGTTTTGCCCAGATGTCCTTCAGTACAAATTCATCCATTGGAGTCTGCTCAGCATTTCTAAAGATCTTAAGTAAGGTCTACTATCTCTAACCCACTTGTAATCATTTTCCAATAGTTCTGATGGTAGGCCAGCCTACCACCCATTTCCCCCAAACCACTCTGAGCTCTTGTCCTATTAAGTTGGCATGGGTTTTGTGCTTGATATCACCATTTTCGCAAGTTCAAATGAGCAAGCTTCCAGTAGCCTGAATGTGTCTGTCTCCTAGTGTTTATGGACCAAACCTGACCCTTACAATCATTCCAATCTCTCTTCCAAAATGATCCCTGAGCCATGTTGTGTAGACTTTAATACTGGAGGCATATCCAGGGTTACACACTCTAGAGTCTCTTATTATCAAAAACTTTGCCAGATGTGGCCTTCTGTGTCCATTGACTCTGTGGTATGAGGAAGCTTCACTGGTGAGAATTGAGAGATGTACTAGTATTCTGTCAATACCTTGTTCCACTATGTTCCATTAGCCTTATGTGTAGAGGTGCCACTGTAGATATGCTATCTAGGGGTGTACATCTATCACATATATCCTTTATGTTTGTCCAGTTGTAGAACTCTGCAGTAGCTTCCATCTTTTGCAAAAATGAGCTTCTTTGATGAATGGCATACTGTATATTTTTCTGTAAATGTAAAGTTCCATTTTATGATATGGTAAGAAATTTCATTTAGCAGGAGATATAATGCAAATAGGTATTTTTCTAAGTTCTATGACCTTAATGTCTCCTAAGGCCTCCCTGGTCCACATTACTATGAAAGCATTTGAAACAACCCTGATTTCTCCATGCATTACGCCCTATTGCTTGTGCGATGTTGTGATGATAGCTTTAGTTTTCAATGTGACACACCTGGATTGAGGGAATCTCAATTGGGGCATTTCCTCCATTGGACTGCCTGTGGCCATGTTTGTGAAGCATTTTTTTTTTTGATTGTTGAATAATCACAGAGGACTCCACTGTGTGTGTGTGTGTGTGTGTGTGTGTGTGTGTGTGTGTGTGTGCCATCCCAGAGTAGCTTGTTCTGTATTGTTTAAAAAGCAGTCTGTGAATAGGCCAGGTGATCAAGTCAGTAAGCAGCATTCCTTCATGGCCTGTGTTTCAGCTACTGCCTCCTGATTCCTGCCATGAGTTCTTACCTTTGGTTCCCTCAGTGATGAAACCAGGAGATGTAAGCCAAATAAATCCTTTCTTCTCCATGTTGGTATAAGTCAGAATATTTTGTTACAGCATCTGAAAGCAAATTAGGACAGCTGTATATGCTCAGGCTATCGAGATATATTGTTTCTCAGAACCTTGTTAAAAGAAAGAACTGGTTTAAATACAAAATTATTAATATCTTAAGGGTTATATTTTAATGTTTATATTTACTTGTTAATATGAGCTAAGTTCTTTTTTTTTTTTTTTTTTTTTTTTTTTTNCACCGACGCTCTTGCAGAGGACCCGGGTTCGATCCCCAGCACCCACATGGCGGCTAAGAACCGTCTGTAACTCCAATTCCAGGAGAACTCCAGTTCCAGGGGAATCCGAGACCCTCTTCTGACCTCCGCGGCATTGCACGACACGGGTGCACAGACCTGCATGCAGACAATACATTCATACACATACAAAAAAAAAAATTATTTTACTGTTAAGAAAGAAGAAATTAGCAAGTATCATTAGGCAGCACATCACTGAAACTTTATAGGTATCATAAAAGTCAAACTAAGAACTAAATTTTAGCGTAGATATTGTTGTTGAATTATTAAATACAATGATGGCAAACACATGGTGATAAAAAGCATAGCATATAATGAATACTTTTATAAACCTCATATTTACTCATTAAAATTATTAATATTATATTATGAAAATTAAGAAATAGCATCATATATCCTAATTCCTAATATAGTTTGTAGGACTGTCTCCAGGTGACCCATGTTTTAAAGGCTTTAATTTCTGTCTATACCCTTATTGATTAGTGGTTTAACTCTTAGAAGATAAGTCCTAGGCGAAAGAAGTTAGTCCATCCAGGGCATGATCTGAAGTATCTACTGGAAGCCTGTCTTCACCTGGTTACGTTCAGTTGTCAACTAGACACAGCTAGGAAGCATAAGTTGATAAATGGTCTCCATCAGATTGGTCTATGGGCCTGCCTGTGGGGCATTCTTAATTGCTGGTTAATGTAGGAAAGTCCAGCTCACTGTGGGTAATGCCATCCCTGGAGAGGTAGGGTTGGGATTTATTTATAATAGAAGTGAGTGACCAAGCCAAGAGAAGCCAGTACACAACATTAGTCCATAGTATAGGCTTCAGTTCCTTCCTCTGGGTTCCTGCTTTGACTTCCCTTGATAATAGACAATAAACTCTAAACCATGAGTCATTAGTCATGGTTTTTGTCATCTGGTTTATCATAACACTCTAGTTACTAGAAAGTAACTAGAGCACCATGCTATTCTCTCTCTCTCTCTCTCTCTCTCTCTCTCTCTCTCTCTCTCTCTCCCTCTATCTTCTGCCTTGCTTACATGAGATGAGAAGCTCATATTGCCATATACCACAGCCACCATGACCTGTCTCATCACAAACTTAAAGGCTACATTCTTAGCAAACAAGGAATGAAACATCCAAAATAATGAGCCATATATTTTCTTTTTCTTTTTACATTTGTTATCCTAATATCTTCTTACAGCAATAGAAAGCTAATCTAAACTTATATCAGTCACTGTTCAAAAAATTAAATCCAGCATTTGCATCAAGGAGTAAACTCAGGTAAGGTTGGAATAGCATAGGCGAGGGAGCAGGGGTGGTAATGTTACTTAGAAAACTGTACTTACTATAAATGTCCAGGTTCCCATAGTCACAGTTTGAGAAATTGAGAATGAGGTAAGACTGTCGAATATAACTTTAGTTATCAGAGATTTAGATGTTCTAGTTAAGGAATTAAAGACTACACACACAGTGCCATCACCATACACATAAAATAGAAAGGATTAAAATGAATAAGAATAAAAATTTATGATTTCTGTGCTTTGTTTATGGAAAATAGCAAAAAAGCTTTACATTAATGCTTCTAGCTATATTTATAGATAATTATAAAATAAAACTGTCTATGCTTAACATTTTGAAATATGAAGACCTTGTGATAAAATTATGACAATCAAATTACTATAAATGATTTTGTAGTTGTAATTTCATGTAATGAGACATTTATTAAAGTTATTAATAAATTACATATGTATATTTAAATGTGTAATTTTAGATTATTAAATTTCATATACAAACATTTGATGTTTATTTGGATATTCTGTAAATACAATAATTTTACAATTATTTTTAAATTTATTATGTAGTTTTTAATTGTTAAAAAGAAATGAAAACAAAACAAAAAAGCAGAGAAAGATGCAGAAAACTTATGGCAGAATGCATTATCTGGGATGGGTAGGGGTGGGGTGGGGGGAAGGGAAGGGGATATATGCCTGAACTGAATTGGAAAATGATGTATGAAATACACAAAACATCAATAAAAAAACCAAACATTTAAAAAAAATAAAAAAATAAATAAAATATGTGTTCTATAATTTTGTAATAATTATAGCAGACTATTAGGAAAGTATTTGTCTGAATGAAAACATTGATCAGTGTTACAGCAGTAAACCTGGAATCAAGGGCTCAGAAGCACAGTGAAAATAACTGTAAAATACTAAGCATATATTTCAACATGATCTAAATATATTCTATTAGGCATTTGTAGAGCATATATTTGTTCATATATAGGTATGTACAATATGAATGTATTTTATTTCTAGCTTTTTGCTATTTTAAACATATTTTTACCTTATTGGTACAGTAGTAGGGTTCCACAATCCAGAATTGGATTGAAATTATACCATATTTGCCATGTGTTTGCATGGCAAAACATAGTCGAGCATATTTGTATCTTTCCACAATGTCAGAATTTATTGAATGGCAAAAAAATTCACTTCTTTTGGCAGTTTCAATGACAGCAATTTGTCATAAAATCTATCTACTTTATTAGCCTGGCTGAGACAAAAGCAGGTTCTTTATCCCAAACTATACATACGTATATTGGTTACAATTAAAAAAAAATTTCAGTAGATTACAAAAAGTTTCAAACACAGGCTGAGAAAAAGTCTACCCTGGTAAGATAATTAGCCCAAGTGAGTGCCAGAATGGAATTGCTGTGAGCACCTGGAGTATGGTTGACAGTTGAGAGACAAGCTGCAAAGTTCAATTGTGAGTGGAAAAGTCAAAACAGGTCCAGAGAAAGAAATGGATAAGGATAAGGAAAGAGTGGATCAGGGCCGGGTCCAGTTGGCAGACTATTGAAATAGAAAGGCAAAAAGGATACTACATCAGCATCAAAACATGGAGCTGAATCAGGGAATCCAAATATCTTGACACACCCACCAAGAAATATCAGATGATAGTTTGCTGTGGGTCTTTCCCATCACAATGTTAGGTGTCCAATATTTTGTAGGGTCCAGTAAATATAATTACACACTTTCTTTGATATAGTGTGTCTGGTAAATTCTTTGATATGATTTCATTATTCCTATGTTCTCCCACAGTCACAATTCTACCCAATAAACTTATAAGGTGGCTCCTCTGTCTTTCTAGGAAAAAAAGAATTATTCATCAGCCTGTGCTAGATGAATGGGTCACCCGAAAACTACAGTTTTTTTCTTCCTCAAAATGGCATCAAAAGCTAGTTTTAAAAAACAGAGTTTCCTAGGTTAATGAAAAGCCTGAAAACTCATTTTTATAAAATATGGCATCACTTAGAATAGAGATTAGCCAGATCTTAACAATGGGATAAAAAAAGGGTAAATCCAGATATTAAGGAGTACTTTTAGAGTGACTTTCTCACTGTGGTCTTGGTTCACCCATAAACATGAAAATGATGCCTTCATGAAGGTTTTCTTTAGAAAAGAGATCACAATAAAAATGGAATCTCAGTGATATAGAATTTGCCCTACTATGCAGATTATAAATATGACATGCATAAAGCCTTCTAAAGAGATCTACAATTAGATCATAGAAGAAAGTTGAAGAAATTGGGCCACATTCCTGGTTACAGTTTCTATATAAATTTGCAAACTTGAAAGTGAATGTGTTTTGGGCAAGGACTAAAGGAACCATTGTTTTGTAGTGTTTCCTCGACCATTTATTCTCATAGTACCTCTCATAAACTATTGAATATTATTTACTGAGATAATATTGAAAGCCTTATTTGTTAAAATGGAAAATGATTAATTTTTTGTTTTCATAATGTTTTCTCACAGGAAACAAATAAGAAAAGAAAGACAAAAGCAATTATTAAAAGGATAAAAAGATTCCATATAATGGGGAACACCATGATAGCAGCTACATATGGTAGAATTTGAGAATTCTCTAATGTGAAAATACAGTCACTGAGAAATCAAGATGCTATATAATCAAATATGCTTAAAATGAATTTAAGAGAGAACCCATATATTCTGCAATAGTAAGACTTATGTTCCTTATAAAGTAGGAGAAAACAATATGGAAAAGAATAGAAATTGAGTGGAATCTGGAAAGTAATGCTGGCAATTGTTGAGGACTTTTTTTTATAGAAATGGAGCTAATGCCTCACACAATTATGTAGACTGCGAAGTTTCAAAATTCATGATCACCAGGCTTCTACTTGAGATCAAGGCTTAGAGAGAAATCATTACCATATACATATAAATATGAGGACAGAAGAAAATGAGGTGGTTTGGTCTAGGTCATATACTTAGGCAAGGAACAGATATGACAAATTCAGTATACACTGGAAAGGACAATCTACATTAGAGAATTGAGTGATTTCACATGGTATTATCATGTGGAGAAGGTCTGACACATATGCCAGAATAACAAGTCATTTAGGTAACCCATTTATCCAAGCTAACAAGCCAACTTGGCATGTAAAATTAAGTATCACAAAAAGAAAAGTACAGCATTTTTTTTTTCACATAGAGCCTAAGGAATCCCCATCCCTCTGACATATACAGCTTGCTTAGAAAACACATTTTTCTTATTGTTACCCCCAACTTCTGATTCTTGTCATCTTTTATGACCCTCTACTATAAAGATCCATTAGCCTTGGTGGGAGGAGTGTAATACCTATGTCTCAGCTAAGGGTGGATACTTTCCAGTCTCTTAATTTTTACACTTTGGCCAGTTGTGGTTCTCTGAGTTAAGTTAGTTTCAATTTCAATCCAGTCTCGTGCAACAAATTACTCTGATGCATTCTTTATAACTGATTAATGATTGTGCGATGTAATGGACTATATGAGTGTATATTGTAAAGTAGACAGTAGTAAATAAAGACAGAACATGGGGAGAGCTGCTGTGAGGTTTTGCATTAATCAAATACAGGTGTGCTTTTGTTCCATTTTTTTTTTTTTTTAATTTGCTATGACAAAACACTTGAAAATTTCAGCTTAATGAAGGAAGAGAAAGGATGGGAAGATGGCTCAGTTCGTTAAAGGCAAGTCAGAGGACCTGAGTTCAGATCACCAGAACCCACATTCCGAAGTCAAGAATGTAGGTGTGTATTTTAACTACAGTCCTGCAGTGCCTGAAACAGGATCCCTGGAGTTCATTGGTCAACTACTCCATCAGATTCACCTTCAATGAGAAACCTTCCATCACAATCGTCACACATAAGCAGGGAGAGTGATTGAGGAAAACACCAGATATCAAACTCTGGATTCTCCCAGCACCCAAATCCATTTATATACACATGTATGAATATGTATAACCTCCTACAGCAAGCACAAAAATCAATTTAATAAAAAGAAAAGGTAAGGGAGACTTTGAGTTGGGTTAGGCTTTGAGGGGACACAGTCTTGGAGGGGGGGGCATTTGGTAAGATGAAAACAAGGCAGCTGCCCATAGTCACATATACAACCAGGAAACAGATGAATAATAATGATGAGAAAACTTTTTTCATTTTACTGAGTTTAGAACCTCAGCCTCTGGAATGATAGCATTTACCTTTAAGGTTGTTTTTGCCTCCTCAATTAGCCTAATCTGTATAATTCCTCACAGACTTGCTCAGAGATTTGTTTCCATGGTTATGCAAAATCACTTCCTGAGGGCAATCAAGATTATGCAGCTCAGGAGAATAAAGAAATATTTGGAGCAGGAAATTATTATTCATAAATAAGTTATTCGGATTTGTAGTGAGAATGTAGTAAGTCCATAGAAGGAAAAAGAAATTCTCTGAAAGTATTTTCACCTAGCTCTTAAACATGAGTCCACAGACAAATTAAAAAGTGACTGCTCTTCTAGACGAAACCATATTGTGTACTAATTTTATCTGAAATAAAGCATTTACTACCAGACAGAGGAGGCAGACTCAGGAGACTCAGGAAGTAAACAAGATTTACATGTCTAGGGATGACAAAACACAAGAATCACAAGTCTCCTCCCTGAGGTTACACACACTGCAAACAATAGATGAAGAAAAGACATTCTCAGACAAGCCAGCCTCTAGCAATTGCATGGAGCTCCAGGCATTTAGTTTTTGCAAATCCAAGCCATCACATGCATTGGTGGTAGGGGTGCATTTCAGTGATGTAGCTGGGTTTGAGTTATCTGTACTTCTGTAAGCAACCACTCTCTGGTACTCTTGTAAGCAATCCCAGTAAACTCATTGGTTTACCATATTGGATATTAATGGAACTGTAGATGTGATCTGTCATCAAGAGCTTATCTGGGGAAAACTGAAATTTTTTTACCATCTTCAGGAAAAGTTAACGCATAAGATTTTGAAGAGATAAGAGTTGATTTCAGACTTCTACTCTGGACAAAGTTTAAGCGTTCACTTTCCCCCAGGCTAGAGTCCACCAGATGCATCTGGGGCATTGAGAAACTTGCCCAGTGGTATTCACTTTCCCCCAGGCTGAAGTCCAGCAGATACATCCCAGGCTTAGGAAACAGGCCTGAACCGATAAAGAAAAATTCCCCTAAACCTGACTGTGTCTAAAAATAACCTTTGGTATGTGGCGGCAGGTGGGCTGACCTAACCATGAGCTGTAACTCCACTAGTATCCAATAAGACTAGAAGTTACCCAAACCCCACCAAGATTCTCCTAGACCCTGAATAAAAAGCCCAAGAGCCAATTTTTGCGGGTCAGAGCCTTTTCCCTCCCTAGGTTAGGAAATACTAACCCCTCCCTAAGTCAGCAGGTAACCGGATAATTCCAGAAAGAACCACACTGAGGGTCCTGGCCCCAAGCAACCTGCAATGTGTATCCCTGTCTGTCGCACAGGAGACGGGGTTTTGATTCCTGCCTTGCTCTAAGTGTATAAAACCTGTATGCAGAGATTGCTCCGGGTTCGCCTCTCCCCATTGTACAGGCGAACCCCAGTGCACTGGGGTAATAAACCTCTTGCTTTTGCAGCAAGTCTTGTCTCTGTGTCTCTCACTCGGGGGTCTCTCAAGGGTAAGGCTCGATTCGGGTCTTACAGTTTCAGAGTATTCAATGGTTAACATAAGACTGTATAAAAAATAAAAAAAAATTTTCTAATGATTTGGATCATTTATTTATTAACACTTAAATGCAAAAAATCCAGATAAAATGTTTGAATACTACTTTCACCACAATTTGAATGAGTGAAATGACAAAGTTTCTTAAACAAGCTATGCTTTAATTTCTTTTTTTTTGTTTGTTTTCAGAATTAAAGCCTGATAAAACACCAATGAGAGTGTTCAACATCATGAAGTATTACATTTTATGTATATATTGTGTCGATCATATATATAATATATATAAAAAAAAAAAAAAAAAAAAAAAATAAATCTTAAAATATAAAAAATAAAAAAAATTAAATTTAAAAAATAAAAAATAAAGGCTGGCTGATGCACATTAGGAACAAGTACAGGTATGTACCCATTAAGTGTACTGGAGGTAACAAAATGAAAAACGAAAAAACATTTGACTGCTAGCAAGAAATAAACTAACACAAAGTTGGAAGGGCAGGGACAATAACAGTACTATAAAACTTCAGTAGAAAAGTTTTCCAAGGTTATATGTTTTACCTTTCCCCTATGATTCTTTGTGAATTCATAGATCAAAATTTGCTGAGATTCACCTATATTTATTGCCAAGATATCAGTAAAATTTTCAAGATACTTTCTCATTGAGATGTCTGTAAAACTAAATTTTTAAGTTTAATATACTTTGAAAAACAACTTATTTGAAATGTAATTGCATGTTTTTCTGTGTGGAAAACTAATTGACTTCTCATTTCTTTTGTTACCTGGATAAGAAGTGATAGTATGAGTAATATTATGACAGAAGACTAGTATCCTTTTAAATGTACTTTGTCTATTAAAAGGAAAGTAAAACAGAAGCATTGGTTTTGTTAATTATGGTGAAGGAGACATGGAAAAATTTAAAATAACATTCACAATTGGTTCTTCTGATATGATTTGTTATCTGTATGTCTTTGCAATTGCAAGCCATAACAAAAACAATAGAGGCTTGGAACATGATTTAGAAACATTTTTTTTTAATTAAGGTATTTTGATTACTAAGCTCATTCATAGTAATTTTTATTTAGAAGGAGAAGCTGAATAATAATAACATTTTTCAGTATTTGAACATTTCTGTTATTTACAGAAGCTTATTTAAAGGTGAATAGAGGAGCTGAAGAAAAGAGATGGTACAGCAGTTAAGAGAACTTCATATTCTTGGTGAGTACCTTGGTTTCTCTCCCAACCCCCCAATGCCAGCTAACAACCACTCTTAACTGTAGTTTCCAGGGGATCTGATGCCCTCTTCTGACCTTTCTAAGCATTGCATGCATAAAAGCAGAATGAAATATAAAAATAAAATATTTTCTTTTTCTTTCTTTTTAATTTTTTAATACTTTTATTGATGAATTATGTATTTCATTCATTATCTTTCAGTCCAATTTAGACACATTCCCCTCTCCCTTCCCCCATCCCATCCCACCACTGTTCATGCCTTCCACCATATATGTCTTGTATCTTTCAGTCTTTCCAAAGTTTTTTCCCTGCAGAGGCTTGTTGTTTTGGGCAGAGTTCAATTGTATCATTCAGTTCTTTAACCCAGTTTTTATGTTGTTGTTTTCCCTTCCCTTTTGTATTTTCTAATAAATGCCTATATAATCATCACATATGCATCGATATTATGACCTCTGGGAATAAACTGTATGTTATTTCCAAAATATGTTTAGGAATTCACCTTTTCCCCCTTTAACTTTATATTAGTCTAAAATATGAATACATATCTTTTACCCTTATACATTAACTACAGAGTCTGAAACTAAATGTTAGGTTGATTCTAGAAGCCATTATTTTGCTGATCACCCTTACTGGATTGCATCAAAATTTAATTCATTTAAAACATTTTGTTTGATTTTTTTTTTAATTTTATTTATTTCTGTATGTGTGTGAATGTACTGTCTGCATGCAAGTCTTTGCACCCGTGTCGTGCCATGCCGCACAGGTCAGAAGAGGGTCTCAGATTCCCCTGGAACTGGAGTTCTCCTGGAGTTGGAGTTTCAGACGGTTCTCGGCCGCCATGTGGGTGCTGGGGATCGAACCAGGGTCCTCTGCAAGAGCAGTTGGCGCTCTTAACCGCTAGGCCATCTCTCCAGCCCCTTGTTTGATATTTTATTTTGCTTAATGGTCAGACATCAGCCTCAAGTTCAATGACCAGCACAGCATACAACATCAGTAACATGGGGGAAATCAATGGCTAACCAAGTGGAACTGAAGCCCACTCAGTAGGAGGAAACTTATGTGTGGTATAGTTAACATAGCCAGATGCACACAACTGGAGTGGTCGTAGATCTTAAATAATTCTACCAAGTAGAAACATCTCTAGGCTAAGTTAGCATTTTACTAATTACAAAAGAAGTATCCTTATATTAACAGACAAATAACCCAGAAACCACTCAGAAATGAATCTTCTTTTGCACCAGAAAGGATTTTTACAGAGTCCCACAATTGGACACACATAGGCATGGTTTGTGAATTGCTCATGTTTAGCATGAGCACTCTCTACACATAAGACTCAATAAGACCCAAGTGCCATAGAACAAGGACCCAAGAAGGCAATACCAAACTCTTAACTCTCATTAATGAAGCTTTTCCATGCAAGAGGAGAGCAGGAACCCAAAAGGGCCTGAATGTCCAAATTATGAAGATTAGGAATCTACAGAGGGTGGCTCCATGGACAGGCTGCCTATATTAAGTTTCATCTATCCAGGGCTCAGGAAACATTGCAGAAGATGGGAGTGATTGTAGGACCTAGTGAGTTGATACAAGAACAAATGGAAATGAATCCTACCAGTACCTGGGACACTGTTCATATGAGTTACAGTATTGGTATCAGCATGCACAAGACCCATGTAAGCTCAACTAGACAAAAACCCAACACAGAACTGCAGAAATGGGTAGCAGAGCCCATCCTTGGCTGAGGAAATAATGGCAGCAGATGGCAGTCAGGTGTGGAAGACTTGGCCTTCTTTAGAAAAGAGACTGGATAGGCTGACCAGAGCTCAGTGCATGAGCTGGCACTGAAGAGTGAGCGGAGAGAGTAATTTGGACTCTTGAAAAAATGACAGATGTGTGAACTCTAGGGGGAGAGGGCCTGGAGGAGGGTGCTGAGGGAGAATCATTATAATGTGGATTAAGACTGAACAAAAAATTATGTATGAAACACACAAAAATTTCAATAAAAATTAATTAAATTGTATCTACTTATAGTAAACTCTAAATATGAGGATGGAAAATGTCATATAAGTATACAAGATGAAATAAATATTCATGTTTCTAAATTATATGTTATTTTCCCTAACAATTCAAAAATATTTTATTATGTGTAGTTTAGTTTATTGATTGATATAGGAAGGACTTTCATGACTAATTTCTTGCTCTTGGGTTGTGTGGGATGACCAGAGTACACCTTGGCAACCTCAATTTGGTATTCTTCCAAAAAAGATATTGAATTAATAAAAATAAAATTCTTGAGAATTAATACTTTAAAGCCTTACAAGTACACCCACCCATTGGATATAGTGGAGATTTAGAAAGGACTTCTGACCTTGAATGAATGTGAACTACTGATATAAAGGCTGACTCTTCCACAGAGAGATTAAGGATGAGGCTGAACATGAATTTGTATATTCCCAATGAAGCTGAAGAAACCATTTTGAATAAAGTATGGGTGTGGCCTGATTAGGGGATACAGCAGGAGAAACAGAGTTCCAGGGACAGTTCTATCTGTAGAGGGTAAGAACATGGGTAGCTCCATCTGCATAGGTTGAGATGTAAAAGAGATCAGTTTTAATAGTTGGTCAGGTGAGCTGGTCTTTTCCATGTTCTGGTCCACTCTTAAAAAACTTAATTTAAGAGTCAGCCTATTTGTTCAGGATATTATGATATTGGCACAATAATAAATGCCATAGATTGAGTCAAGAATATTTTGTTAGGATGTGAGAAACATGTATGTGTGAATGTCTCTGAATGATGTGAATTTACATACAGCACTTTAACAATTCTCTCCTCTTGCTCAGATTCACCAGAGAATGGTTTCCGGTTCAATCAACGTAATACAAAACTTTTATATATTTATTATTAGAAAGCTCATAAATAGAATTTGGATTCTTTTTTATCTTCTAACTTGATAAGTAATATCTATGATGTTTTGTAAGATGTAAATTTTCTATTTCAAAGGCAATATATTCATGTTCTATGCTGTACTTAATAGAGAAATAATACATAACATTTCATTTGGAGATAAACTAGGGTGGACTTTTCAATAAAATATACAAGATCATGTAATACAAATCCAGTGGATATGTTGTAAAATGGATTTTCATAAATGTAATTAATATACTGATATGTTATAGAAAATGAATAAAAAATTAAATAAATATTAGAAGTAGGTACAAAATATCACATATTGTAGTTTTTCACCTTTAGGAAGTATCCAAAGTATCCCAGTCCATATATCATAGTTACTAGTGATTTTCTGAAAAAGAAGTTGAAGATGAAAATATTCTAAATAAAGATGATGGTGGTGATTTGTGCTTCCACGATCATACATACATGAACAAACAAATGGCATATTTTATAGATGGACTTATAACTTATTCAAGCAATTACTTTACACTATAATTACTTATTTATTTTTTTTATTTTAGGTGACTGAGTGTTTTGCCTTCATTCATATTAAGTGCACTCATGCATGTAATGCTCACAGAAGCATAAGAGGACACTAGATCCCCTGGAACTGGCTTTAGGAATAGTTGTCAATCACATTGTGTGTGCTGGGAACAGAACCTGGGAATTCTCCAAAAACAGCTCTTAATTGCTCTTAAATACTGTGCAGTCTCACCAGCCTCTTATTCAAGTAATTCTAACTAGGATTGAATTCATCAATACAGTTATATTTGTATTGTATTTATAGAAATTAGTGAAATGTTTCTTTGTTTCTTCCTAAAAAATATTTATTTTTTTAAATGTCAAAGGGATAGCTCACTGAATGGATTAAACAAGCCAAGAAGATTTTATTTTAATATTTTCACAAAAGAAGAAATCAATTGAACATAATTCTGGTAAAAATTAAAAGTAAAAATTGAAAAATATTTTAACAACAAAATGAGGTAATAGAAAAATAATGAAGGTAGATGGTGGATATATGGGGATAGACCATCTTTGCTTGATAATTCTGCTAACTGAAATTAGAATCCAACTATTCCAGGGACTGAGACGAAGACCTCTCCACTCAAAAAATTTGTTATGGTTATTTTTAATATTGCAAATTACTACACATTAATTTTATGTATTAAGTTGAAAACATCATATACTGTTGTTTCCTCCACTAATAATTAATCTAGTTGAGCATTTCTATTGGCTAGCCAGGAGTCTATCACCTTCCCCCACCCACTATTCAGGAAAGAGAATTCACTTGAAGGCGTTCCATTCCAAGAAACTGGAGGAATAACTATGGTCTTTTTTCCCCCTAATTTTTACTGAGCTTTTGTACATTTCTTACAACAATTCTTAATCAAATTTAGACCTATTCCCTCATCCATGCCCCCCTCACCAGAATTTATGCATTCTGTCATACATGTTAAGTCCCATCTTGTATCTTTTTCTGTCTTTTTTTTTTCCTTTTTTTGATACAGAAGTTTGAAATTCACAGTTTTGATCAGTTCTTTGAACAAGTCTTTCTTGTCATTATTGTTCCCTTTAATTTTATATTACTCACACACGCACACACACACACATATTCCATACACATACTAAAATTACAAACTCTGAAAACTCTGAAAATAAACTCTAGGTTAATTACAAAACAAGTTTAGACTGGAACTCTTCACCAGTGACCCACCTGACAAAGCTTTAACATCCAGAAGTCATAATATTATCTTCCTTTACTGCTGCATAGAACTCCATTGTGTAAATGTACCACATTTTTGTTTTCTACTTGTCAGTTGAGGGGCATTTAGGTTGATTCCAATGCTTCACTATTGTGAAAAAAGCTGCAATAAACTTAGATATGCATGTATCTTTGCAGTAGGATGAGCATGTGGGTATATACCCAGAAGTCATATGCCTGGGTCAGGTGGAAGGCTCAGTTTTTTTGTTTGTTGTGGTTTTTTTTTTTTTTTTTTTTTTTTTTGGTGTTTTCAAGGCAGGGTCTTAGGGTCTTGCTTTAGTCCCAGCTAGCCTGGAACTCGCTATATAGACCAGGCTGACTTGAACTCACAGGGTCTGCCTCCCAAGTGCTGGGACTAAAGGTATAAGCCACCAAGCCCAGCTCATTTTGAGTCTTTTAAAGGTTCTCCACACTGCTTTCTACAGTAGTTGTTTTTTTTTTTTTTTTGTTCTTTTAGAGACAGGGTCTCCCTGTAGCCCCAGCTGTCCTGGAACTCACTCTATAGACCAGGCTGTCCTTGAACTCACAAAGATCCGCCTGCCTCTGCTTCCCAAGTGTTAGGATTAAAGGCGTGCACCACCACACCCGGCTACTTTTTTTTTAGTAGTTGTACGAGTTTACATTCCCCCCAGCAGTGGATGAGTGTTCCCCTTTCCCCACAACCTCTCCAGCATTTGGAACCTTTTTCTTTTTTCTTGATTTTAGCCAGTCTTATGGGAGTGAGAAGATATCTTAAGAGTGGATTTAATTTGCATTCCCTTAATTATTAACGATGTTGAAGATCCATCTTTACTTCCTCATTGGTGAAGTCTCTGTTCAGCTCTTTACTCCATCTTTTGAGTAGCTCGTTTGTTTTCTTCTTTGTTTTTTGATTACTTTATATATTCTCGATGTTAATGTTCTATCAAATGTGTCACTGGCAAAGATTTCCTCCCATTCTGAGGGTTTTCTCTTCGCTTCCTTGATTGTTACTTTTGCTGTTGAAGCTTTTGAGTTTGATGAGGTCTCACTTGTCCATTGACCTTATTTCTTATGCAGCTGCTATTTGATTTAGAAAGTCTTTTCCTCTTACTATGTCTTGTAGATTGCTACCAACTTTTTCTTCTATCACTTTCAGAGTTTCGGGTTGGTTTCACATTGAGGTCTTTGATCCATTTGGAGTTGATTTTTGTACAGGGTGAGAGGTAGAGGTTTAATATTGTTCTACATATGGTGATCCAGTTTTGCCCACACCATTTGCTGAAGATGCTGTCATCCAATAAGCATTTTTATGCTTATCATATGCAGTCAAATATGAGGTCACTGAAGTTGTATGTGCTCATGTTTGGATCTTCAATTTTGTTCCATTGGTCAACGGGTCTGTTTTTGTGCCAGTGCAAGGCTGTCTTTATGACTATAGCCCTGTAGTCTGGTAAGGAGATCCCCCTTTATTGCCTTTTTCAGTCAGGGTTGCTTTAGCTATTCAGGGTCTTTTGATTTTCCATATGAATTTAAGGATTTTTTTTCCAAGTCTGTGAAGAAATTTATGGGGATTTTAATTGGGATTGCATTGAATCTGTATATTAATTTGGGTAGAATGGACAATTTTGCTCTATTAATTTTTCCAGTCCATGAGCATTGGAGCTTTTTCCACCTCTTGATGATGTCTTCAATCTCCTTCTTCAGGGGTCTAAAGTTAGAATACTTCAAAATCTATACTCGACTAAGTTTGAAAACCAAGGAGACAATTACCCAGTTGTAAGTATTTCTTGTGTAGGGCCTGCTGAGCTTTTGTCCAAAGCAGTTGGGCATAATGCATATTGGAAACAACAACAACAACAACAGAAAGGACTGCATCAAAAAACTGACTGAAACAGTGAACTTCTGCTCAAAACAGTCAACTTCCTCATGGAGAATAAATATTGAGAAAGACTAAGAGATGAAAAGCATGTTTGGCAGAATGCATGAGCTCTGGTGGGGTGGGGGAATGGGCGGAACAGGGATCTAGATTTGTTAAAAAAATAAAAATAAATTTATGTATAATCAAAAAAAAAAAAAGAAAACCAAGGAGAAATGTATGAATAACTGAAATCCTGGGAACCAAGTGGAGGTTGACAGTTTAAACAAACCCATAACATTTGTGGAAATTGAAGACATAATAAAAAACTTCCCAACTAAAAGTAGCCAAGGCCCAGATGATTTCACAGTACAATTCTTATATCATTTAAGGAGGTCTTACACTTTATTACTGAAACTTTTCAGAAGGATACAGAGAGAAATCTCCCAAACTCCTTATGTGAAGCCAGCATCACACTAATACCAAAAGTAGGGAAAGACACAACCAACAAAGAAATCTATAGACCCATCTCATTAATGAATACAGATGGAAAAATTCTCAACAACATACTTGCAAATCACATACAGACCCACATCAAAAAGGTCATCAATCATGATCAAGTTGGATTTATACCAGAGAGGCAGGGATGATTCAAGATAGATAAATGAATAAATATCATAAAACACCTAAATGGATTGAAAGACAAAAAATATACAGTCTTCTCAATTGATGCAGAAAAAAGCCTTTGACAAGATCCAGCATCCCTTCATGTTTAATGTTCTAGAGTGAACCGGACTGAAGGGAACATTCCTAAATATAATCAAAGCCATATACAACAACGCCATAGCCAACATCATCCTAAATGAAGAAAAATTTGAACCATTCCCCTTAAGGGCAGGAACTCAGCAATCCTGCCCCCATCTTCAATATATTGCTTGAAACAGTTGCTAGGGTAATAAGGAAAGAAAAGGGAATTATAGGGGTACTAATTGGAAAAGAGGAAGTCAAACTATCCGTCTTTGCAGATGATGTGATAGTTTACCTGAGGGTTGCTAAAAACTCCACCAGAAAACTAGAAACAATTAAGAGTTTCAGTAAAGTGGCAGGATACAAAATTAACCTAGAAAAATAAGTAGCCTTTCTTTACACTAACAACAAGCAACTGGAGATGGAGTATAAGGAGACTTTCCCACTCACAATAGCCTCAAAAAAAAACCTAGGAAAAAGCCTAACCAAAGACAAAGACAACAAAGATGTCTACAATAACTATGCTCTTAATAAGAAAATGTATGTATCTTACCGCA
This sequence comes from Rhizomys pruinosus, assembly GCA_009823505.1. Taxonomy (NCBI): domain Eukaryota; kingdom Metazoa; phylum Chordata; class Mammalia; order Rodentia; family Spalacidae; genus Rhizomys; species Rhizomys pruinosus. Next base: position 331,094 of record VZQC01000197.1, on the reverse strand, counting down.
GTGGAGCCTCTTACAGACCTAAACCATTCAGCACTTCTCCACATGATAGCTTCTTGATTATAACTCAGAGAAGTCTAACTTTTCCTTTTCTCCTTTCTGATCATTTTCTTTCAGATAATGAGCAACATCAGGGCATAATTTCCCTGAAGTTCTGGGCTTTCACTTTCTCTGAAGCTCTTTCACCCTTCTGCTAAGCTTCTGCTTCCTGACCTGCTGTTGCTGATTATTACTACTTTCTAGAGCACTAATTCAAAGACTGTGCTTCTCTTTTTTCCTCGTCATTTCCCTTATCCCAGCAACTGCCAAAATTCATGGGTAAAATGTCTTATATGTTTATTTTTTCAATCTCTAATAAAATTGTCCTCAAAGTTTATTCAGTTTGTATATATTTTATTAATGACATAAGCTCCCAGGGTATCAATTTCCCCTACAACGTTTTTCACATAAAGCCCCATTTCTATGTAATTTTCTTTAATTTTTTTTATTTATTAATTTTATTTTATGTGAATGTATGTAAGTGCACCCCTGTCATGCACTGCCCTTGGAGGACACAATAGGGCACTGGGTTCCCTGGAACTGGAGTTATGGAGAGTTGTTAGATGTCATGTGGGTTCTGGGATCTGAATATGAGTCCTCTGCAAGAGCAGCCAGTGCTGTTAACTGCTGAGCCATCTCTCCAGCCCCTTAAGTAATTTTTTGTATCCGTATACAACCTAAGACCTATTTATAATATAAAGCATGATATTTTTGTTTTTCTGAGTCTGGCTTATTCTACTATCTACTTAAGACACCACTGTTTGTATATAATATATTTTCTTTATCCATTCATCTGTTAAGAAATACCCAGGATGGTTCCTTAGCTTGGCTACGGCTATTAGCACTGAAATAAACACAAACACACAGGAAATTTTGTAGGACATTTTATTACATGTCTTTTGGTGCCTGTAGCCAAAAGAACACAGTGCAGGAAGAACTTCCACTAAAATCAAGAATGAAGGGACAATGTCCACTTTCTCCATTCTTTTTAAAAAGAACACAAAAATATTATTAAAGCAATAAGACAAACAAGATATAATGTATACAAATAGGGATGGAAGAAGTCATATTATCCACATTTTCAGACAATATGATTCTTTACATAACATACTTATGGTGAGGCCATAAAATTATTAGAACTGATAAACAAAGTCAGCAAAGTAACTGGATAAGTAAAAATCATGATAAACATGCAATATGTATATATATAATCTTAAAGAGGTAATATTTTACTGAAATACTATATATTTTAACAGAGACACAAACATAAAGATCTTGAATTAAATGACAACAAAGGAAAACTACACAGAGAAATCATACTAGTACAAAGAACTCTAACGTACAGAGAAATTAGTATTATCAAATACTAATTAGCATTACCAAATAGGTTTATTTATATCACCATGTCATTTCCCCTACCCTGTACCATCTGTAAAAAATCCAACCAAATATGATACTAAACAAGCATTTCAAAACAAAACTATTTTTAAATCATAGTCAGCATCTCATTATTGTAGCAAATTCCAAAATCATAGTGTCATAAAACCTGTAGATTATTTTAAAATTTCCATTTTTAAAATTCCATTGTCTCCCGTTTTCTATTCATTTGTGGATATATTTTAAATACTTTTATTAATTGCATTAGACAGTAGAATAAATATTCTCCATTTTGTCCTATATTAAAATGATTATCAAAGAGACATTAAAAAATGTAATTATACCAAATACAAAAACAGTCCATCAAAACAGTAATATTTTTACAATCCTTTATAATTATTAAAGCAAATTTTCATTGTAGGAAAATACAAGCAGTAGCTAAATCTTAGCAATATATCTCCCATTAAAAATTCATACTAAAAATGATGAATGATAATTCAAAGGAAAAACAAGTCAAGGGTACAGGAAAGAAACAAACACAACTGTCCTGGACTTAAAAGCCTTTGTTTCCTGAAAGTAACAATCTTAATTTCCCAAAGCAATAACAAAATATCTATCATTTTAAATTAATATTCAGGGTGAAAGTCATATTTCCAGAATTTCAAAGAAATGAAAGTGAGAAAGAAGCCATTTTCATATGCTTTGTAATTCTTAATTCCATATATGGGAGAGATATGATACTTAAGGTTTTGAAACTTGGTTATTTTACTAAATTTCCATTCTCTTTTCCTAAAACTTACATAATCTCATTCTTCCTATGATGTTATCATATATATCACATTTTCTTTATTAATCCTTGATTGATAAATATCTAAGATGGTGCTATAATTAATTATGTTAATGTGAAGAGTGCTAAATTTCAATAGGGACATGCAATATTTCTTTTTTATTTTATTATATTTTATTTTATTTTTGATATTTTTGAGACAGGGTCTCTCCCTTTAGTCCCATCTGGCCTGGAGCTCTCTCTGTAGACCAAGCTGGCCTTGAACTAACAGAGATTTGCCTGCCTCTGCCTCCTGAATGCTGAGGTTAAAGGCCTGTGCCACCATGCCCAGCTAGAGACGTAATATTTCTAAAGTAAATGAGTGTTTTGTGTATATTCCATGAAGGCTTATAGCTGGATAAAGTTGTAATTCAGCTTTTTTTTTAAGAAAACTCTTTTTTTTCATTTCCATAATTATTGTACTAACTCCATTCTCTCCACAAAATTACAAGGCTTCATTTTCCCCTGAATCCCTGACATTAATTCATTACTGTTGATAATAATCATTCTAACTATGGTGAGATGAAATCTCAATGTTTTTCATTTCTTTGTTTTGTTTGGTTTGGTTTTATTGTCTGTTTTAGTTTTTGAGACATTTTCTCTCTGTAGAGTCATCTAGCTTGACACTAGCTATATAGATCAGGTTGACAACCTTTTGCCAGTTTCTACTTCCAGAGTCCTGCCTGTCCCCTTGCTTAGTGCTGGGATTAAAGAGGTTCCAGCTTTTCGTTATTGTGAAGAGAGCTGCAGTAAACATGGCTGTACATATATCTCTGCGGTAAGATGAGTCTTTATGTTATATACCCAGGAGTGGTATGAATGGGTCAGGTGGCAAGCTCATTTTGAGTCTTCCAAGGGTTCTCCACAATGCTCTTATATAGCCACGATGAGACTGGAACTTGTTACGTAGTATCAGACAGCCATTTTTCTTGCACAGTCTGGGCGTCACCTCACAGTTATCTACCTACTTCTGTTTTCCAAATGCTGGGAGTAAAAGTGTTGCACCCCCATATCCTGCACCAAAAAGTCAGTTTTTTAAAGTCTATATCTTGAAGTGTTTTTACCTATGTCTTAAACTATTAGTTTTAAGGCTATATGATATAAATTAAGGTTTCTATCCATTTAAATTTATCTTATCAGGGTAAGAAATAGGTTTACGGCTTTGTTTTTATTTCATGATAACTGTTCTTTCCAGGTCATTTCTTAAAGAAGTTGTATGTTTCCATCAACTTTGGTAAAGCATTAAGTAGCTTTAGTCATTGAATTATTTCTAAAAACATTGTCTTATTAATTTGTTGTACATCTCATTTTTGCCTGATTATGATATTTGGCATTTCTTGGGTAGTTGTAAAAAAACCTGTAACCCCAGAAAAGGCAATGAAGACAAACAAAAGCAGTTTTGCCACACAAGACTAGTTTAGTGACACAATGAGTATTTTGGTTTATTTACAGAAGTACAGTTTACTAGTAATTTTCTGAATTTCTGGATCCATCTAAGTTTCATGAGCTTCCTGAGTTTCATGATAGTTTCTCTCTCTTCCAGGAAATGTTTCAGTTTGGAGGGAGCAGCTTCACAACATAACACCATAATGTTTTACTGAGATGGTTTTGTAGAATGATTTGAAAACAGGTATTGTGATCTCTCCAGAACTGTTTATTTTGCTTGAGACAGATTTTGTTGTTTGAGAATGTTTATGTGACCATATGAAATTAACATTGCAATTTTTTTCATTATTCTGATGAATACCATTAGAATTTTGATATGGATAGTATAACTCTAGTTGTTTCATGAAGCTTTCAGAAGAGTAGGTAAATAATTCTATAAATATTTATTTCGAGGATTGTAGAGATGGCTCAGTAGTTAAGGTCCCTGGCTGCTCTTGCAGGGGATCTGACTTCAATTTCCAGCATCCACATAGTGGTTAACAACTGTCCATAACTCCAGTTCCAGGGGATATAATACCATCTTCTAACCTCTGTGAGCCCTGCACGACATGGGCACACCTACGTAGATGCAGGAAATACATTCATACTCATAAAATAAAAAATAAAATATTTTAAAATATTTTTTCTCTTAGCAATACCATCATTCTTTCCTAGTTTTTTTAAATGTTGTATTCTCATTTTCATTCAGTTATAATAAGTTACTGTTTCATTTTTAAATTCTGCGATGATACAATTTTCATTGGAGGAACTTTCTGTTCATCCAGCCTACTGCAAGTATAAAGGTACTCAATAAATTTGTTTCCTTCCTAATAAATATAAACATATATAAATACATATACGTCATATGTGTTGTCTAAATTGCATAATGTTTCCTATAACTTCTCATAGTAATTGATGCTCACACTAAATATCATGCACTTTTTTTTACTTAACTGGATTTCTTTAATTTATTTTGGCTGACATATACAAATATAAAGTTGTACATATTTATAGGGTCACATGATGTCTCATGCATATATACTTTGTTTAAAACTTAAAACTGCTGAGCATGTCTAGGTTATTAAACACGTATAATTCCTTTGTGGTTAAAAATTCCACAATTCTGAAAAAATTGCAGTTATTTCTTTGAGGCTTTTGAAATGCATGCAATATCACATCTATACTGAAACCAACATATTTATAGGGTCACATGATGTTTCATGCATATATACTTTGTTTAAAACTTAAAACTGCTGAGCATGTCTAGGTTATTAAACACGTATAATTCCTTTGTGGTTAAAAATTCCACAATTCTGAAAAAATTGCAGTTATTTCTTTGAGGCTTTTGAAATGCATGCAATATCACATCTATACTGAAACCAACTGTGATGTTATAATGTGAATATCTTAATGAGCCCTAGAATTAATTAACTTACCACCTACTTTCAGGGATGGTAATTAATGTACATGGGCAGAAGGTATATATTCATATTTTAGAGTAATATAAAAGAAAAAGAAAAATCTGAACCCCTGAACATAATAAAAAAAAAGAAGGGATGTTTGGATGAAACTGATCAATGAATACCAATTTGGTTACATACAGCATGCACTTTCTTATAACATACTGTTACATGTTAATGCTTTCATGATTTTAAATTTGGAGATGAGAATACATTTTATTTTCTTATGAACTGAGTTACCATAAACCCCTAAAGAAATATGTCCTAATTTCTGATTTCTTTTAATATTGTGTTATTAGTTAATCACAAAGTAGGTAACTCAGTTGGTAATCAACTCAGAAAAAAATGTTTTTATGTTACAATTTTACTAGACTGTATGTGGTGATTAGTCCAGACTCATCCAAGTTAATGTCAAGGATAATTTGGTTCTCCTATTAGACGAAAATCAGCACGGCTGATGCCACAAGTTTACATCCTCTATAGGTTAGATGTTATAAACCACAGTAAGACCCTGTCATATTTAACAGGGAAAAAATGTAATTCATGGATTAACATACCATCAAAACATATGTGTCTATACCAAAGTAACCTACCATAACTATTAGTGCTGTTTAAATACCTATATATCTAATTGCTTGTGCTTCATTAGTAGGATCGAAAGGTTATTCCTGGACAAACTGTCAGCCCATGAAAGGAAACAGCCAGAATTGACCAGAGTTCAAGACAACAGCTTCAGAGAAAGTAGACTGTTTTGCTTCTCATCCACCTGTGCCCCTTTTCTAAGCCTAGGGAACAATCTGCAGACGAGGGGGCATGGTAGAATGTAAGGGCTGCGATTGTGGTGAATGGTGAAACTACAGCAATATAGTCTGGACACTCATTTGATCAACTTATAAGCCCCCCCCCCACTGGATGGTGGGGCTGAGGGGGTTTGGGCACAACAGCCTGCAAATTGGTTTTACACAAAGGATGCTTGTACACATAAATTATCACTTATTGCTAAAAAATGAAAAAAAAAAAAGGGGGAAAGAAGAAGGACAGTTATGGCAGAATGCATGATTGGGATGGGGTGGGGTGGGATGGGGGGAAGGGAAAGGGAAATATGCCTGAACTGAATTGGAAAATGATGTATGAAATACACAAAGCATCAATAAAAAAAAAAGAAAATCAGGATAACAACTTATATTACCTTTTTTGTCTGAATAGGAAATATTTTCGTGATTTGTCAGTAAGCACATATAAGAAGTAATATATTTAAAGTAGAAAAAATTGAGTCATACAAATTAATTGAAAATGGAATTATAATGAATTAAAATAATTGGTTGATAAATACCAGTTTGGAAATTATAAATTATTGAATAGAATTTTAACGTTCACAAAAGACAAAAATCACGAAAATGAATTGCATTTTCAGACAAAGAAAGACTGGGATTACTAATAGACTATAGATGAAATCATTCTTACATCTATAATTTTTAAAGACCATTTTCTGCACAGATAAACTAGTCATATATAAATTGTTAGCAAACTATGTGGTAACATAAAGTAATTTTGAATGAATTTTTAAAGATGCAGTAATATTATCTTTAATCAAGTGAAATATTATGCAGCCTACTTTTCAGGGTAAAATCTAATTATATTTTAGGTCAACTGCTGCTTACATTTGAAAAAGAAACAGAGCATGTGATTAATGAATGTTATGCTGATTTTCCTTTCCTATGGATTGTGTATACTTTAAATAACATTTTTAACTGACTTCTAAAGTTAAAACTGGAGAATAACCTTGGATTGTATAAACCAAATTACTTGGCTAGATGTTTAAGCAAGCATGCAGATGATCCTTCTTGGTCATAATTTACACTTTGTCTGTAACTGTTGGTCTCATTAGATGATTTTTCTCTATTTTTGCTGTGTTTTGTTATGTTTAAAGTACATCTTAGAATTGCCTAGACAGCTTGTCAGGGTATCACAAGTTTCTTAACCCATCTTGATTTTACTTTAGTTTGTGATTTTCTAATAGTGCTTAAACATTGCCTGTCTTCTTTCTGTTTCTCCAAATATAATTTACCTTGTTTATAAGATCATACAGATAGTGCTAGAATTTCTGTACTTCAGGAATACTGGTATATCACATTGTGCCATACTTTTTGTTGTTTTTTATGGGGAGGATTATGTCTAAATACTCTATAATGCCTTAGCAGCATTACCACTCTACATCATACATGACAGGTGTTGCGAAGTCTCTTCTTGCAACCCAAACTATTTCTAGATATTATTAAGAACTACTAGGGGATCCTAGTAGTTGCATCAAAAGCCTTAAATCCTAGGATTTAGAAAGCAGAAGTAGGAGGATCTCATCTTAATAGCATGTATCAGCCAAGTTGGGTATATATAGAGAGACTCCATTTCAAACAACAAACAAATAAACAAAAACAAAGAGAACCATTGTATCTTTGCTCGGATTTCATAATGTTCAGTCTCTGAAAACTTTCTTGTAAAACAGACTCACTCTGTGCTTCGTAGGAGTGTTTGTGAGAAATAACACATTGACATGCAATAAGTTAAGTAATGCATACCTGTTATTCAACTATATGCATGGAGGGACAACAGATCCCAATAATTTCATCCAAAATGATTCTAAGGGATCAAGATTGATGGCTCTGAACTTCCAGTCTTAACCGAATATCCCAAACTTGTAGAATGTTTAGGAATCTCAGAAGAAGTGCACCTCTGCTTTTAATCCTCAGTGGAATTACAGTTCCATGAGAAATCTTTGAAGAACATTGTGCTTGAAAAGGAAAGAGGAACTCAGCAAAGACCAGTCCTTGTAGTTCCTTCCTAACTCATCTTCTTGAGAAATATGTGCAAAAAATAGGGAAAATGGGGTTCAAGGCCACCTAAAGAGCTGGTAGAGTCACTACTACTATTATGATTTAGTTGCAAAGCTTGCAATTCCTAAGTGTGACATTATATAGCAAATGTTCAAATTAAAGAATTTACTTTCATGGATTTTTTTAAGTTAAAATTTAAAAAATTAAGTTAGTTATCGGGGCTGGAGAGATGACTCAGCCTTTAAAGCATGGGCCACTGTAGGACCAGATTTCAATTCCCAGAACCCACATAGCAGTTAACAACCACCTGTAGCTAGAGTTCAAGAGGTTCCAATTCCCTCTTCTGACCTCCATGATGTGTATATATGTATGCAGGCAAAACACTCCTATACATAAAATAAAAAGAAAAATAACCAGAACATTAAGAAAGTAAATTGACAATGATGGTGCTTAACAAACAATGAAGACAACATAATAGGAGATCACCAGACAAATCTGACAATTAAAGGTCTATAATGTAATATAATTAAGGGCTAGTAAGCTCTGCAGAGTGCCAGTCTCAAATCCAGAACTTTGGCAAAAATAAAAAAGAAAGAAAACCCTAAATAATGTAAAAAAATCCATCATGAGTAACATTTAGGAAACTATCTAATTACATTTCGGTTCATAACTTCAGTTATCTAACTTTAATCTGACTCTTTCATTCTACTGCAGCTATCTCTTTTTCATTTTATTCCAGCTATCTTCAGTTATCTAACTTTAATCTGACTGTTTTTCATTCTATTCCATGTTATTACCTGGTTGCTACCATCAGTTCTTGCTGCTATGCATGTATTGCTGTTGCTTCCTCTCTGTTCCCACAAGCAGATGGTGCATTCCTTAGCATGATTGCTGAGGCTCAAGAGAGAGCCAGGAAGCAGAAGGGTGAGGCCCAGATGGATCAGTGAAAGAATTACCCTGGGAGAGATCCAGAGGGAATACCTCAGTTTTATTGGCAGAATGCAGGGCCTGTATAGTATTCACGGGACCTTCTGAGGTGGGAATAGGGGGTTGGGGAGTGAGGGCTGGGAAGGTAGGAGCCATCATGGCTCCCTGCCGTGATAACAAAATTTAAGGTGAGTTGATAGTAAGAAGTGTGACATGTTCTCTGCCTGGTACTTCAAAGGAGGGCCTTAGGATATGAAACCTCACTTTGGAGAACAGGTGATCAGCTCATCCAGGCCTCAAAAATATTGTCAAGACTGTGGGTGCTAGAACCCTATTGTGCTCAAGCCAAGTGAAGTCTCACTCTTTCATGATGATATCTTGAAAATGTTATAGAATTAAATTACTGTCATATTTAATTTGAATCCATGCGTTGAATAACCCGTCATAAAATGCTAGTGATACACTATGAGGTTTGTGGTATGGATTGTACACTGGCCAATGATATGTCTTTCTTTTAGACTTCAAATGCTGAGTGTTATTCCTGATGTACAAAGGGAAAATAGTCTTATATGAAAGAGAAAACTTGGCTGGAAAGCAGAGTTCAGCTGGGACTCCTGACCTGAGTCCATACCTGGTAGCCCTTCCAATAAGGGTGCTGATTCCACAGAAGCAACAGCCAAGCCAAAGAGAAGTTTTTATGCTGCAAGGGATTTGTACAAGTATCGACATCAGTACCCAAACTTCAAAGATATCCGATATCAAAATGAATTGAGCAACCTTCGCTTTTACAAGAATAAAATTCCATTTAAGCCAGACGGTGTTTACATTGAAGAAGTTCTAAATAAATGAATAGGAGATTGTGAAAAACTGGAGCACAACCACACGTACATTCAATGGCTTTTACCTCTGAGAGAACAAGGCTAAAACTTTTTTTTTTAATTTTTTTAATTAATTTTATTTATTTCTGTATGTGTACGAATGTACTGTCTGCATGCAAGTCTGTGCATCCGTGTCGTGCAATGCCGCAGAGGTCAGAAGTGGGTGTCGGATTCCCCTGGAGCTGGAGTTCTCCTGGAATTGGAGTTTCAGACGGCTCTCGGCCGCCATGTGGGTGCTGGGGATTGAACCCGGGTCCTCTGCAAGAGCGGTCGGCGCTCTTAACCGCTAGGCCATCTCTCCAGCCCAAGGCTAGAACTTTTATGCTAAGGAATTAACTACATATGAAATTGAGGAATTAAAAAAAACAAAGGAAGCAATTAGAAGATTAATCTTGGCTTATAAAATGATGCTAGAATTTTTTTGGAATAAAACTGATTGATAAAACTGGAAACATTGCTCATTGCTCGGGTTGTTAACTGGCAAGAAAGATTTCAGCATCTGAATGAGTCGCAGCACAACTATGTAAGAATTACATGTATTCTTGGCTGGAGAGATGGCCTAGCGGTTGGGAGCGCTGACTGCTCTTGCAGAGGACCCAGGTTCGATCCCCAGCACCCACATGGCGGCTAAGAACCGTCTGTAATTCCAATTCCAGGAGAACTACAGTTCCAGGGGAATCCACCACCCTCTTCTGACCTCCGCGGCATTGCACGACACGGGTACACAGACCTGCATGCAGACAGCACACTCATACACATAAATTTAAAAAAAAAAAAAAAGGAAAAGAAAAACCCATAATGGGAGTTGTGGGTAATCTACTGCTGAATTTGCTACTTCTTTAAAGAAGGATTAACATCAATGCTCTACAAGTTATTCCACAAAATGAGGGAAGAAACAAACAAATGAAAATACACTCTACAAAGCTAATATTGTCCAGATACCAAAAATCAAATGAGGACACACACAAAGAGCAAACTATAGACTAGTAACCTTGAAAAATAGAGATGTGAAAATCCTCACTTCTCTAAAGCAGTGTGGAGAACCCTTAAAAGACTCGGAATGAGCTTACCACCTGACCCAATCATACCATTCCTGGGTATATACCCCAAAGACTCATCCTACCACAAAGATATATGCACATCCATGTTTACTGCAGCTCTCTTCACAATAGCAAAGAGCTGGAACCAACCCATATGCCCCTCAAAAGACAAGTGGAAGACAAAAATATGGAACATCTACACAATGGAATACTATTCAGCGGAAAAGAAAGATGGCATTATGAACATTGCAGGTGAATGGATGGAGCTCGAAGCCATTATGCTGAGTGAGGTGACACAGTCCCAGAAAAACAAATGGAGAATGGTTTCCCTAATTTGTGGATGCTAACACCAAATCCCTCAGGTGAAAGGCAAGCTGAACGACAGTATGGTTATATTTTTGGTTTATCTGAAAGCAACTATCTTGTAATAATGTGAATCCCTCAATGGGCTATAGAATCCACCCACCAATTATTTTCACACTCTGTAATTACTGTATATGGGTGGAGCGTATGTATCCATATTTTAGAATAATATGAAATTAACGGAGGAAAATGTGAATTCCTAAGCATAAAAAAGACTGAGAGAAAGATGCAGAAAAGTTATAACAGAATATATGATCTGGGATGGTTTGGGGTGGGGTGGGGGGGAAGGATAGGGGAATATGCCTGAACAGAAATGAAAAATGATGTAT
>VZQC01000197.1:296437-319434 GCA_009823505.1 Rhizomys pruinosus | reverse complement strand
AAATTGAAAAAATGTATGAAATGCACAAAGCATCAATAAAAATAATTTTAAAAAAAAAAAAAAAAAAAAAAGAGAGAGAGTTCATCTCCTGCAAAAGATGGAGACGGGGAAGACCACAACCAACAGTGTGACGAGCCAGGAAATCCCAGCAGCCAAGAGGAGGTAGCAATAGAGTGAATCACAAACCCACAAACTAGTTACGTTAAGGGGAAAACCACTGTCTAATTTATCCTGAAGAACAGAGGTGAAGTCATGCTTAAAATGTTAGCCATCTGTGACGTGACATTTGTTGTAAGACCTTTGTTCTTGTTTTTTATTTTGACAATGAATTGCATATTTAATAAGAAATTTTAAGACCAAATCCAATAAAGGAATGCATTTAGGATAAGAAAGAAAGAAAGAAAGAAAGAAAGAAAGAAAGAAAGAAAGAAAGAAAGAAAGAAGAAAGAAGAAAGAAAGAAAGAAAGAAAGAAAGAAAGAAAAGAAAGAGAAAGAGATAACTTGTAGATTATTTGTTTTTAAACATTTCATTCCTCAATTCCTGTCATTAATTTTTCTTAATTAAATCTTTTTACATGCTTCTAATATTTATTTTGTGGCCCATGTTACTAAATGTCTCTGCAAACTCATGAAACATTTTTCATCTCTTACTTTGATTATTAACTTTTAAATAAGGATTTTAATATTCAGTGAGTTTCACTATAATTTGATAATAAAAATGCTATCAATAGGTCAAAGCTGTGTTCATTGCTGGTCTGTATTTGTACATATGTTTTTTGTGAGTATGTATGTAAATGATGCATGTGTGTACATGTGCAAGTAGAAACCAGAAGATAGCATTCACTGTCTTTGTTGCCTTTCTGTTTAGTTTTTTAAAGAGTCTGGGGCTCACTGATTCGGCTAGAATGGCCAGCTAGCAAGCCTTAGGCATTCTCATTTCTGTCTCCCCAGGTAGGTTACAGCATGTCTAGATTTGATTTGCTCCATAGAGTGCTGAAGATTGAGCTCAGCACCCCCTGAGATATCTCCATAATCCTTTATTGCTGATCTTGACAGGAAGAAATATATCAAAGTGGACTGACATGATATAGAAAGCATACAAAATATTAATTATTTCTAATACCAATTCTGTTTTAAGACGGTATATGTCTACAAAAATTTTTTTCCAATTTAACACCTACTTTTAGCTTTTGACATCTATAGAAGATATCCAATATATTTTACTTAATTGTGAGAGCAACCAGAATGCTTTGTATACATAGTTATGACATTGTCAAAATCAAGTTTACTAATATTAATTTAAAATAAAATAATTTAATATATGTTCATTGAGGAATTTTTTAAAATCACATGTAAAATATATGTGGGTGAATAAAGCGTTAAATAAAATAGATAAAATGAATAGCAACAAAACCAGGAGGTCCAGAACACTGAAACTGATGCTTTAGCCAGTTCCCTATACAAATTTCATGAGTTCACCTAACACGTGTGTGTGTGTGTGTGTGTGCTAAATCTCTGTGCTTGTCACTTTTATAGAAAGATGAATATTATCTTTGTCCATCATTAAGTCTCATGTTATAATAAATTAAAATGATTCTCAATAGCAAATGACTTATTCACAATTTGATGTAATTTAAATACTCTGCATAATTTATTGTGATATTCACAATATACTTACTTGCTAAAGTCATAGCCAATAATTAATTTTAAATTTCCTGATTAATATTTAGCCATAATTTTCACAAACTTTATAATCACACAAATCATTCAATCAAGTGATAAAATGTAAGTTTGCTATTTGTCACGATGTAAAAGATTTAATTTGGCTGATTTCAATACATGAACACGAAGCTATTGACCATGGATTCAAGAGGAACTGTGTAAAGGCACAGCTTGATATAATCATAGCATACAGAGATGGAAGTGAACTGGACTAATTACTGAAGCTCCTACATCTATCAGCATCTTCAGAACACAGATAATAGAGTATCTTAAAACAATCAGACAGTTGTGTGTTTTAATTAAATGTCTTTTGTTTATCTTCTATCATCTTTGGAGACAGAAATTCCCTGTAGCTCTATTTGACTTGGAACTTGCTATGTAGTTCAGGCTCACTTCCATCTCACAGAGATCCACCTGGATTTCCCTCTCAAGTGCTGGGATTAAAAGTTTGTCCCACCATGCCTGGCTGTCTTAGTTTTCATGTGAAATATTTACTATTGTGTGATAAATGAAATTTCACAAAATAATCTACTGCAATGTTTTGTTTTCAATGTCTGCATGAAAATCTGTAGACCTGAAGACCTAAGCCTATATCTCTGTTTTCAAAAGTTAGTAGTAGCAACATAATAGACCTCAACTAGGTATTTAAACAGCATTAATAGTTATGGTAGGTTACTTTGGTATAGACACATATGTTTAGATAATATGTTGATCCATGAGTTACATTTTTTCCTGTTAAATATGACAGGGTCTTACTGTGGCTTATGACATCTCCTAACCTGTAGAGGATGTAAGCTTGTGGCATCAGCCATGGGTATTCCTCCAAGGAGATAGCCAATAGACCAATTAGATTTGGGATATACAGGCATATGGCTGCCTCTGCTGCACAGTATTTCCAGGCAGGTGAGGTGTAGCTGGTGTTGACGGTGGAGTCTTGCTTGACTCAAGGAGACCCGTATTTGCTTTATTGGTTTAGTGGCCCTTGGTACACTCTCTGGTGTTTCCAGAGGCCATCTGTACACTTGCATGTGTGGTCCAATACGATCTTCCCCATGTTAACACGGTTACAGGTCTTCAGCAGCAGGGCCTTATTGCCTCTCTTCTGCAGATTCCCGTTTAGAAGGCAAGGAGCCTTTACCCTTTTGTGGGGCCTTAGATCCCCGGCCAACACTCCCTGTAGAAAATCCATTACTGATGTCAGAGTCTCCTGTAATTGATAGTTTTTGCTATAGTGCATAGTTTAAGACTTTAGTATTAATATTTGGTTCTGAACAGAGAATAATCCTTTCTACAGTTTCTATGTCTATAGTCGTCAATTAAAAAGGCAGTTTTAACCCGTTTTATAGGATTCCCCTCTATAATAGTTGTCTCCTATTACAGTTGGAGAGCGACCTCACATCGTCATATTTCTTCTCTTCTTGTTCTGGGGGGGAGGCAAGAGTCTCTACATCAAAACCCGTGGCACACCTGAGGGCAAGCTTCACACAGGACTCACCACAAATAGCTGTCCACATGGTAGGGGCCCACAAGGGGCCCAATGCCCATGGCAATCTGAGGCATCCCCTCCTCATCAAGAAAATCGTCCACCATGACCAAGTTGGATTCATACCAGAGATGCAGGGAATTTTTCAACATACGAAAATCAATAAACATCACAACATATCAATGGATTGAAGGACAAAAATCACACAATCATCTCAATTGATGCGGAGAAAGCCTTTGACAAATCCAGCATCCTTTCATGTTTAAAGTCCTGGAGGGAATTGGTCTGAAGGGATCATTCCTCATGTAATCAAAGCCATATACAGGAAACCCACAGCCAATATCATCTTAAATGGGGAAATGACAGAAGCATTCCCCTTAAAGGTAGGAAACTCGGCAAGGCTGCCCCCTTGCCATCCATCCTCTTCAATATAGTGCTGGAAACCCTTGCTAGGGGCAATAATGCAAGAAAAGGAAAATTAAAGGAGTTCTAATTGGAAAAGAGGAAGTCAGCATCCCTTTTGCTGGATGATATGATTGTCTATGAGGGATGCTAAGAACTCCACCAGAAAACTCCTAGAAACGATTAAGAGCTTTGTAAAGTGGCAGAATACAAAATAAATCTAAAAAATCAGTAGCCTTTTCTTTAACAACAAACAACAAGCAACTGAAGAAGGACTACAAGGAGACCTTCCCACTCACAATAGCCTCAAAACAATAAAAACCTAGGAACAAACCTAACCAAGGACACCAAGGATCTCTACAACAAAAATTTTTAAACCCCTGAAAAAGAAATTGAGAAGACATCAGAATGACAAACCTCCCATGCTTCATGAATGGGAAAATAAATATAGTAAAAATGTCCATCCTACCCAAACTAATGTACAGATTTAATGCAATCCCAATCAAAAAATCCCCAAGAATTTCTTCACAGCTTGGAAAAAAAGTCCTCAATTTCAATTGGAAAACAAAAGACCCCGAATAGCCAAAGCAACCCTGGAGCGAAAAGAGCAATACAGGGGGGGATCGCAATACCAGACATCAAACATATACTACAGGGCTATAGTCATTAAAACATCCTGGTACTGGCACAAAAACAGACCAATGACCAATGGAAATAAACTGAAGATCACAAAAACCTGAGCTCATACAATTTTCAGCCACCTCATATTTGACAAGGGGCCAAGAAGACCAATGGAGGAAAGGCAGTATCTTCAGCAAGTGGTGCTGGCAAAATTGGATCACCACTTGTAGAAGAATGAAATTAAACCCCTACCACCTACCTTATGTACAAAAGTCAACTCCAGATGGACCAAAGAAACTCAATGTGAAACCCCAAACTCTGAGGGTGATAGAAAGAGAAACTTGGCAACAGACTACAAGAATAGGTGTAGGAAAAGACTTCCTAAATCAGACAGAAGCTCACAGAAATAAGATCAACAATTGACAAATGGGCTCCTTAACTCAAAAGCTCTGTACATCAAAAGAACAATAAGGAAGTGAAGAGAAAACCCACAGAGTGGGAGAACCTTCACGCAGACACATCTGACAAAGCATTAATCTCCAGATTATACAAGCTACTCAAAAAACAAAGAAGAAAGAAAACAAATGAACACTCAAAAGATGGAGCAAAGATTGAATAGAGACTAAAAGAGGAGGACATAGAGATGGCTGAGAAAACATCTTAAGAAGTGTCAGCATCCCTGATATTAAGGAAATGCAAATTAAAACCACGTTTAGATATCACCTTACTCCAATAAGACTGGCTAGGATCAGAACACAAATGATACCAAGTGCTGGAGAGTTGTGGAGAAAGGGGAACACTCATCCATTGCTGGTGGGAATGTAAACTGGTACAGCCACTATGGAAAGCAGTGTGGAGAACCCTAGAAGACTCAAAACGAGCCTTCCATTTGACCCAGTCATACCACTCCTGGGGATATACCCAGAAGACACATCTTACTGCAAGATACATGCACAGCTATGTTTATTGCAGCTCTGTTCACAATAGCAAAAAGCTGGAACCAGCCCAGGTGCCCCTCAACTGACGATGGATAGAGAAAATGTGGTACATGTATACAATGGAGTTTCTATGCAGTGGTAAAGAGGGACAACACATGAACTTTGCAGGTAAATGGATGGAGCTAGAAGACATTATGTTAAGTGAAGTAACACAGTCCCAGAAAAACAAACGACAAATGGTGTCCCTCATATGTGGATGCTAATACCAATAACCCAGATATAAATATTTCTCATGGAAGAGGATGCATAGTAAAAGAACAACAACAGAAAGACTGCATCAGAAAATGGACCGAAATGGTGAATTGGGAAGGGGGGAGGGTGGGGTGAGGGACACGGGTGTAATTCGATTAATGCATATTTAATTGACTGATTCAACAAGTCCCAGTTTTTCCTAGACACTGTCTACAGGATACATGGTGTTTTAGGACTTAGTTAAAGTAAATATGTGTATATAAAACAAATTGGTTAAAGACTCTGATAAAAATGGTAATGCATCCGAGTTAAATGGAGATATTAAATCACTGTTGTCCACATTTGTTTTACTAAAATTTATAGAGCAATAACTCTGGGATTGGCACATACAAATGTTCTCTATAGTTTCTCGTTGTACAGTATCAACTTGTAGCATTCTTTTAAGATGATTAACATAAAAATTAAGTTTGCTCCCCAAGTTAATCATATATAGTCACCCAAAACAACATGGATAAATTGATGAAACTTGAGCCTTGATTCCACCCTATAGTTATGTATAATACAACTGTCTTCTGGAGACTCATGGATTAAAAAAAAAAGGGGGGTACAGATAGATATGAAACCTTCTCGTCAAAAACCTTGCAGTTCAAATCTTGAAACTAACTATGGGAAGGGATTTGTGTGTTCCAATAGGACAGGATGTCACCAGCTTGACGGCTGGGAGAGAGGAGATACAGCTTTGCATTGAGTAGGATGTGCCAGAGGGTGCCAAAAATTATAAACTTCTGAAGGAGGAGATTGAAGAAGACTTCAGAAGATGGAAATACCGCCCATTCTCAAGGATTGGAAAAATTAATATAGCAAAAATGTCAATTCTACCCAGATTAAGATATCAATTCAATGCAATTCCAATTAAAATCCCCAGGACATTATTCACAGGCTTGGAAAAAAAATTCTTAAATTCATATGGAACAACAAAAAAAACCCTGAATAGCCAAAGGAACCCTGAGTGAAAATAGCAATACAGGGGGAATTTCTATACCAGACATCAAACTATACTACAGGGCTATAGTCATTAAAACAGCCTGGTACTGGCAAAAAAACAGACCTGTAGACCAATGGAACAAAACTGAAGATCCAAACTTGAGCACATACAAGCACATACAAATTCAGCCACCTTATATTTAACGGGGGGGGGGGTTTAAAAAGACCCAATGGAGGAAAGACAGCATCTTCAGCAAATGGTGCTGGCAAAACTGGGTCACCACTTGTAGAAAAATAACATTAAACCCCTACCTTTCACCTTGCACAAAAATCATTTCCATTTTTTACAGTAACTGGAACAATAAAGAAACTATGCACAGTAAGCTTGCACCAGGATACCTGTGGGGTCTTGTAATCTTTTCAATGTCTATGGAAAATTTCCACTATTTTGCAAGAAACATATATTCTGTTTTATATACATATATGTATAGGTTATGTATATTTTTCATATATTGTATGGTTCTTGAATCAAATAATCTACAAATTATATATTTTATTAGAAAGTTAGGAAAATTATAGGTATCACTTTTATTTTTGTTCCATAAAGTTGTTTTGCATTAATTGAGAAAAAATGGTACATGGGTAACACAACAGACAAAAAACAGCAATGGTACAATCTATGAGAAAATTTTATGAATTAAAAATGCTGATTTTCTGAATGCATGATGACAACTCTAAGACATATCTAGAAAATAGCAAGTACTATGTGAGAAACTACATCAGAATGTAGATTTTCATGATAACAACAACTGCAGTTTCAGATAAAAATCCTTGCATATGTACACACTAAGTGAATTAATAGGAGGAAATTTTTCTTCACAGCAGTTTTACTTGTAATCTTACCTCTAAGCAATATCTTAAAGAGTAACAGATCACAAAGCAGATAGATTATGATATAACAACATAATGCAATGCCAAACAGAAAAAAATTGAGCAAAATGGGGAACATATATTCAGTAGAGAATTGTGAAATGCATGCAATCACAATGTGTGCATTTAAATTTTAAAAGTGATGTTATCATCTGTTTATTACTGAATTTATGATAGATTTACATTTTCTGCATGGAAGTGTGAAGAATAAGTAGACTGATTTTTAAAATGGGAAATTGTGAAGTTAGAAAGTGAAATGGATAATGTTTTCAGTATCCCTAACATATGTATCATAAAATATACTTAGAATCAAGCATACTAAAATATTTAAATTTGTGAAACGTTATATGGTATATAAAACAACTCTTTCTACTCAGAGCTAAAATACACTCTTATGTTTGAAATATTTTATAAACACACAAAAAGTAATACTTATAGTTCATATCAAACTTGAAGTTACCAAATTTTATTTTGTACAATGAACAATCTGGTACATATCCATATTTTAAATTCTTAGCACTATTACTTGACTTCATAGTGAGATCCTGTATAAGAAGTCACATTGATCTTCTTCTATTTCATGTTAAACTCTAAGGATATTTGCATGAGATTTTACTGTGCTATGTTCTTATCTCAAGTTTCTTAGAGACCAGCTATTTCTATACTTTAATATGCAATTCTGAGGTGCATCTATAGCTATCTGCTTTTATACAACATTATTTCTCCAGTGATGTTCATGTAAGACCAGATGCTCTTCCAATATTTCATGTTCAATAGACGTAACTGAAATCCCATCTGTATTGGGACTTAGTAGCTAGTGAAACTCAAAGACAGCTACTGAAAACCAATAAATGGAATGCTTGATACTCTTTCAGGCCATAACAACATCTCCATTTAGTTTTCGTAACTGGCAGACTTGACAATTCAGAAACTATACACAGGATCATTAAAGTTGTCTTTTTGTAGCTATGAATTATGGGCAGATACACTTGCTCATTGACTTGTCTGAGCATTTCCTCCACATTCTCATGGAGTATTGTTCAGTGAGAGTAGATGACTCAAGATGATGATTATCTCTGAGACTAATATTTCACAGTTTACTTATGATCATGCTAGGAATGAATAATACAAAGATAAATGTTCCATGCCAAAAGAAATATTAGTTACTTTGGAGCCTGGAAAAGTAAACAGATTGAATGGGTAGCTTCCTCTTGATGTTGCTGGTGATAATTCTCAATGATTGACATACTTTTTGAAGTGTGAACATATTTAAGTGAAAAATAGATAGTAGAAAAGCATGAGAAGAGAGAAAAGAGAGATAAGAAGCCTAAAATTTAGGAATGTTAGGAAGAATCAATATATGTGACTAGAATATCTCTCCAACTGTGTTTCCCAGCAAGATTCTAAAGACATTTCTTTTATTAGTGCAATAAAGCATGTCAATGTAAAGAAAATTCAGCACTTTTAAGAAGTTTGATTGTGCCTATTCTTTGAAAACCACAGTTGAAAACAGAACATGTCACTGCATTCATTGTACTAGAACAGCAGTGGATTTCCTAAAAATCCAATAATAAATTTATTCCATCCTCCTAAAATTCCATTTTTGGGAATGTTCTCCAAAAACACAGGAACAAGAATTTGAAAAGATATTTGTGTTTCTATGTTCATAGAATTACTATTCATAGTATTCAAATTTTTATACACACAACACAGAGATATGCTATAGCTATAATGTGAGTTAAAAAGCAACACTGACAAAAAAAGAAATTTACTGTCTGATTTCATATATAGCCAGTAAAGCACTGAAATTCACATCGACAGAGGGAGAAGGTTTATTATGAAGAGCTGGAGGGCAAAATATAATTATTGCTTAGTTGATAGAGAGTTTTCATTTTATAAGTGAAAGGAGTTCTGGAAGTGGATATCATAAATGTCCCTCAGAATTAATACGAATGAACTTAATGACACTAAACTATGCAATCAAAACAGTTCAAATGATGATGTATACTGTGTTTATATTTTTAAAAAATTACAAAAGCAAATGCAAAATAAAAATTATTCACTCATAAAACAACACCTTAAGGTATTAACAGAAATTGGGTGACCATGGTGAAAACAAAAAATAAATCTGTATTTAAATCATAGGTAACCATCAGGACAGAAAAACTACAAAATCAAAATGGAAAAATCTGAGGAAATGTGTTATGTCAAAGTTAGACTTAAAGTACATATACAAAAAATATAGGACTGCATGCATATAGCTGAAGGCTATATTATAAAAACAAACAAACAAACAAACAAAGAAACAAACAAAAAAAGTACAGGGAGGAGAAACCCCCCTTCAAATTGCTGGCCAGGTTAGTACCAGAGACTCCCAAAATTATACCAGCACTTGCCATAGCCCTTGATTGTCTCCCAGCAATTGGCCTATTGCAAAGACTTCAGAAATAGGACTTGAAACAACCCAGGTGGAACTCACCTGGAAGTCTCCCTGAAGACACACTGTTCTGGTATCAAGGGTACTAAACAAGCTATCACAGGAGAAATACAATCAATTGTTCTTCTGTAAAGCCTAATAAACAGCTGGCCAGGAAAAATATCTCCATTGGTGCTGTAGTAGCACTATTGTCTTGGGGTTAATCAATTGCTGTCTAATTGGAATTAAGGCCCTCTCAATGGGAAGGCGCTCATGTGTGGTACTGCACATAATTCTTACTGAGTTAATATCAAGCAATAAACAAAGTAGATTTAGGTAGCAGGTTGTTGTCATTTTAAAAATTGTATACATTTTCAAGATTAAATATCAAATCTAATAAATGTTCTTATAATTTTAAAGTCATGTTACCCATTGTAATAAAATATTTACATACAGTAAGTCATTTAATTATCATGGCAGACCAAAATTAATACAAAAATAATTAAGATTAAAGGAAGATTAAAATTTAGTTGCAATTTTTCAAAGATAATGATCTAAGATTAAAATCCAAGTCAGTTTACTTTGATAATTATTACCTTTTTCTGAAAAGCATGACATTCCTTATACTCAGGGATTTGATGATAAATCTGAAAGTAATTCAGAAATCCAATTAAGCACAATTAATTAAGATACTACTTAAAATTTTAATCTTGATAAACTCAATAAGATTTGAATAAGAACATTAATTGCCTCTGTGTGATTTATGTTTTGTCACCTTGGAACTATCTTAATATATGTATGCCTTTGAGGGTAATTTGAATAGAAATACCCTTGAGACTATGACTAATATTTTGCCTTTATTCCATTTTACTATTTCAGCAAGTGGTAATGTATGAACATTTTATTGGATGCTAAGAATCAGTTTTTTTAATATTTTAGTCATTGAAGTAATATGGAGTTACATAGTAAAAACACTGTAGAACTGTTTATGAATATAATATGACAATTTATATGGGGAGGACTGGATATATCATAATATGCCTATAAGTGGAATATGCTAAATTCTACGTAGCTTGTATTGCTATGCAGCACATAAGCGAATGGTTAAATTTAGATAGATGTTCTGCTCAACAGGCCTGTTGATGGTCACACATGGCATAGTAACATCCTAATGTATATAAGCATTAGTGCTTTATTACTCCGAGCTGTTAATTACTGTTAACCAATGCAATTTTGCAAAAGTGACATAGGATGCCCTTTTCCTGTTTATCATCTTACAGAGAGGTAACAGTTTTTAACTTATAAACATAGCCAATCTATTGATGCTCTACATTAAATACTGATGAATAGCAACAATAGCAGCAACAAAGCTAACAAATAAAGCAAGCAACCATATAGGAAAGAGAAAAGTAACTGACCAACATTGCTGCTGGTAAGCAGTCTGCATCAAGAACAGATTGTGGCTGGAAAAGAGTTGCATATTTTACTATTAATATTTATTTTTGATTCCTTGAGAAAATTTTTCTTATTTTTCTTTTTAACTTTGTAGTCAATCCCCCAGGCTTGCTGGGGAATTTTGGGTTCTGATCGAAGGAATGAGGGTGAGAGGCAGAGTCAAAACACAGACCCTAGGAGTTGGGTAAATGCAGACAGAGGGTGAGCTGTCTCAGACTCGTTTATTGGGGGCAGGGTTATGGATCATGTACTGTTTGCATTCCTGCTCGTGATTGGCCCAGGTCTACAATGCTGCTTGTATGCTCTCACCTGCCTAGGGCAGGTTAGGGTGATGAGGGACAAGCTCTGTGCATATGTAATTCTCAGCATACTGGCTATAATCCTCACACAAAATTAAATACAATGGGTGGAGATGTAGTATATCCAGTATGCTGAGAATTATACATGCACAGAGCATGTCCCTCATCAACCTAACCTGCCCTAGGAGGCATTGTAACAGGAGTGGAACCATAAGCATTTGGGCAACTTCTTCATGTAGCTTGCTTGTGCCCTCAGAGCCCGCCTGGGGCCTGTCACATATGTACCACTTCCATTTGATAATGGACTGTTGCTGCGCATGTCCTATTTTATGGTATGGTGGGTCAGATAACACCCAGCTTATGATGGGCAGCTCAGGTCGCATGGTGACTTGGTGGCCCATTGTCAAATGTACAGTTTCCACTAAAGCCCAATAGCAGGCTAAGAGCTGTCTCTCAAAAGGAGAATAGTTGTCTGCAGATGAAGGTAGAGCCTTACTCCAAAATCCCAAGGGCCTCCCCTGTGATTCCTCTATGGGAGCCTGCCACAGACTCCAGAGAACATATCTATTTGCCACTGATACCTCAAGCACCATTGGGTCTGCTGGATCATATGGCCCTAGGGGCAGAGCAGCCTGCACTGCAGCCTGGACCTGTTGAAGATCCTTTTCCTGTTCCAAGCCCCACTCAAGTTTTGCTGCCCTCCGAGTCACCTGATATATGGGTCATAGTAACACACCCAGATGAGGAATGTGCTGCCTCCAGAATCCAAAAGGCCCACTAAACATTGTGCTTCTTTCTTGGTGGAGGGAGGGGCCAGGTGCAACAACTTATTCTTTACCTTAGAAGGAATGTCTCTGCATGCTCCACACCACTGAACTCCTAGAAACTTTACTGAGGTAGATGGCCCTTGAATTTTAGTTTTATTTCCTATCCTCTCATGTGCATATGCTTTATCAACAAGTCTAGACTAGCTTCTACCTCCTGTTCACTGGGTCCAATCAGCATAATATCATCAATATAGTGGACTAGTGTGATATTTTGTGGAAGACTCAGGTGATCAATATCCCTTCTAAGTAAGTTACGTCACAAGGCTGGAGAGTTAACATACCCTTGAGGTAACACAGTAAATGTATAGTGTTGGCCTTGCCAGCAGAAAGCAAATTACTTCTGGTGGTCCTTATGAACTAGTATTGAGAAGATATCATTGGCCAGGTCAATAGCTGCATACCAGGTACCAGGAGACATATTAATCTGCTCAAGTAAGGACACAACATCTGGTACAGCAGCTGCAATTGGTGTCACTACTTGGTTGAGTTGTTGATAGTCAACTGTCATTCTCCATGATCCATCTGTCTTTTGCACAGGCCAAATTGGAGAGTTAAATGGAGATGTGGTAGGAATCACCACCCCTGCATCTTTCAAATCCTTGATGGTGTCACTAATTTCTGCAATCCCTCCAGGGATTCGATACTGTTTTTGGTTCACTATTTTCCCTGGTAGAGGCAACACCAATGGTTTCCATTTGGCCTTTCCAACCATAATAGGCCTCACTCCATAGGTCAGGGAACAAATGTGGGAATTCTGCCAATTCCTTAGTATATCTACCCTAATTATACATTCTGGGACTGGGGAAATAACCACAGGATGAGTTCTGGGACCCACTGGGCCCACTGTGAGTTGGACTTCAACCAAAACTCCATTATCCCCTGACTTCCATAGTCCCCTACTTTAACTGGAGGGCCACAATGCGTTTTAGGGTCTCCTGGGATTAGTGTCAACTCAGAACCAGTGTCCAATAGGCCTCGAGAAGTCTGATAATTTCCTTTTCCCCAGTGTACAGTTACCCTAGTAAGAGGCCTCAGGTCCCTCTGGGGAAGGACAGGAAGAAGGCAAACAGCATAACTCTTTGGTATTGTGACAAGGTCCTTCCTCATTGGAACCCGGCCACCCCTTCATTCAAGGGGTTCTGGGTCTGTGAACTTTCTCAAGTCTGAAAACTGGTTAACTGGACCGGATTCACTACTAGTGAGATCCAATGTTGACTTCCTGTCATTTGTTCTAGAGTTTTTCTGCTTATACAGATCAAATAAAATCTTAGCAGGCTTCTTATGTATTTGGTTCCTGGGAACACCATGATTAATTAGCCAGTTCCAAAGATCTATTCCAGTCATGCCATTATAGGCATTGCTTTGCCTTTGCCGCCCATTATGATAACTACAATAACTATGCTCATCTGGCCTTCCGTGATTCAGTGCTGTCACCTGACACCTACCCTGAGGTCCTGTTAAACCTATTACATGTACATTTAATTTATGCAAGCGAGCAACAACTTCTCTAACTGTAAGATCTGGCATAAGAAATAGAGCAAAAACAAAACTCTTCAAATGTTCTGGTGTCTCTCTCAGTACTTTCCACTCAGTGAAAAGCATATTCTCTGGGTCCTCATATTGTGGAGAATGTGGTTTTTTACTTCAAATCCATACCAGCATGCCCATCTGCCTGACCCTCACAATCCCTTCATCAATACTAAGCCAAGCAATATCAGGTATCTCTAACTTGCTGTTAGTAGGTCATGTTTTAATAAATAAGTCAGCCAATCAAATAAAATTTTAACCCCTTTTTTAACAGCTCCAGCTTCCATGTTAAACCTCTACTCAGTGGGCTTATATCAATAAACTCAGTCTAATCCAATTTTATATTCCTTCCACCATTATCCCACACCCTTAAAATCCATTCCCACACATATTCGTTAGGCTTTTGCTGGAATGAATTGGCAAACTCATTAATTTCTTTAGTGGAGTAATACACCTCCTCATAGACCACACTTTCTATCTCACCTTTAAGGGCTTGCTTAGCCTTCAATCCTGTTATAGGTCTAGAGGCAACAATTGCTGGGCCCTGAGGGATGTTAGCTCCCACTGGGAGGGGGTTATTAGCTTCCAAAGGCAAGGGTGGGGAGGGGGGATTTCCAGGGTGGGGATTCTCTGCTGAGGGTGGGGAGATTAATTCCTCAGATAAGGAAAATCCCTCAGAATCCGAGGGTTCATTGTGGTTCCCAAGTTTCAGAGTTCCACTCTTTCCCCACCAGTGCCCTCACTTTGACTGCTGACATTCTTCATGGCTGGGAATTAAATTTGCATTGTAAATCAGCCAAACGTATAATAAGGCCTCCAGCTTGATTTTCTGCCACTTAGTTTTTTGGCTGCTGGAGAAAAGATGCTCTTCCAGAGCACACTTTGAAGCTTTTAAACTGCTGTTGGAAATCTGGAGCTGGTTAATTTTATCATTGAGCTCCTTATTTTCCTCTACCACTTTATCCAGAGATGCTAGGAGCAACCAGGCAACATCATTATTTTCCTTATTTTTTCTGCAATTTCTCAAAAGTTTCATATATAGAATTGCTAAATTCCTTGCTCCTCACAAGAATCGAGTTAGTTGAGTCAAATGGATCTATCGTCATAATTACATCAAATAATCTGCACCAAGGATTATCTTTCCTATTCATGCCACCAGGAAAGACTTCAGTAACTCTAGGCTTAATTGGGTTGGAAAGCTGGCTCCCAAAACTACCAAACCCACTAAAGAAATTTATCCTTTCAATTCCGTTTCTCTACGACCACTTCTGGTACCAAAATCTATATTAGTCAGATTCTCTAAGGAAACAGAATCCACAGGACGAATATATAGCTATATACAAATTTATTGATTTGCTCACGTGACAGAGCTCAAGGAGTCCAACAATAGCCATGCCGCACTGGAGAGGCTGAGAATCCAGGGAACTGCTTAGTCCACAAGGCTGGATGTCTCAGTAGTCCCAATCTGGTCCTGAAGGCCTGATGGATTCCAGGAGATCTGCCAGTGTCAGTATACACTGGGATCCGAAGAGTTAATCACAGCAGCAAGACAAAATCACCAGTGAGAGAGAGGCAAGCTGCAGGAAAAATGGGACCAGCTCCCTCTGACATGGCCTTTTATACTGCCTGCTGGCAGAAAGTAACACCCACATTTGGGGTGGGCCATCAGCTTGAGGTAGTCCAATCCGATATTCTTTTTAATCTTATTTGTTCTTTAGTCCAGTCAAGTTGACACCCAGGATTAACCATCACAGTAGCTGTACTAAAAACATTATATACAAAAGAACAATTTAAAATTAAAAATGTGTAAACATAGCTAAATACATTGTAAACACAGTTAATTGTATATGAATGAAGAGGTCATAGATCTTAGAGAAATCCCTAGGTTAATGTAACTTCTTACTTAGTGCAAAATATATTTAAGGCAAGGAGTCAGTCAACACCCAGCAAAGAAGCTTCTTCTGCATTACAGCAGGTTAACACAGACATTGTGAATTGCCCAAGCCCAAGCAGCACATCTACAATGCAACCTCTACACTATGGCTCACACAACATATAAAAAGGGGTAAAGAGACATTAATGAATTTCTTAATTCTCATTAATGAAATTCCCTCATGGAACAGAGGGTCAGCAAAAAAAAAAAAAAAGAAAGAAAATGTCACAAATGGCTAAAGTGTGGAGATTAGGAGTCTGCATATATGGGTCCGGGGTCCTGGGACAGGACTCCTATTTAATACAAGCCTCACTCACCTAGAGCTCAGGGAGCATTGTGGAAGAGGGGGTGGAAAGATTTTTAGAAAAGGGAGGATGCACATGACCATATGGAAAAAGAATCTTACAAACTCTTGGTAGCCTGCTCATATGAACCCATGGCAATGGTGTCAGCATGTCCAAGACCCATGTAAACTCATGCAGACAAAAACTCAGCCTAGAACAGGGGGAATCGGAGAAAGACCCCAGTCTTAGGTGAAGAAATCTTGGCAGATGATTAATGTTGAATGAGAAAGAGCTCATCATCTTAAAGTGAGGAACTCTGGATAGGTTGACTAGAACTCGGTGGATGAACCTGTAGTGAGGAATGTTCTTGGACACTAACTTGAGGCAATAGGCCATAGCACAAATGGTACAGAGTATGAATTCCAGTGTGTGTGTGTGTGGGGGGGTGGGACAGCACCAATGCGGAATGGGGTATAAAGATGAATAATCTCACCCTCAAGGACAGACACCAGGTAAGAGTAAAAGGATGGAAAAATATTCCAAGCAAATGGTACCAAAAAGCAAGCAGGGGTGGCTATTCTAATAAGAGAAAATAGATCTGAGTACAATTAATCAGAAAAGACAAAGAGGCCCATTATATCCTTATCAATTGAACAATTAACCAGGAAGATTTCACAATCTTAAATGTTTATGCATGAAACTCTGGTGCACCGAACTTTATAAACACAATCCTTCAAGACCTCAAGACACAGATTAATCCCAGTATGCTAATAGTGGACGACAACTTCAATACTGCATTGAGACCCCTGGATAGATGAACAGGTCAAAAAATAAACAGAGAGGCATCAGAACTTAACAATACAATACACCAAATGGACCTCACAGATATCTACAGAATATTCCACCCAAACACCATAGAATATACTTTCTATTCAGCACCTCATGGAACACTCTCCAAAATTGACCACATACTGGGACACAAAAGAAATGTCAACAAATACAAAAGGATTGAAATTTTTCCATGCATTCTATAAGACTATAGTGCAATAAAGCTCAATATTAACACCAGAGTAAGCCCTACTAACTATAAGAACACATGGAGACCAAACAACACACTCCTCAATAATGAATGGGTCAAGGAGGAAATAAAGGAAGAAATAAAAGCATTCCTGGAACTAAATTACAATGACAGTACAACACAAAAAAACCTATGGGACACTTTAAAAGTAGTCCTGGGCTGGAGAGATGGCCTAGCGGTTAAGAGCACTGACTGCTCTTGCTGAGGACCCAGGTTTGATCCCCAGCACCCACATGGAGGCTGAGAACCATCTGTAATTCTAATTCCAGGAGAACTCCAGTTCCAGGAGACTCTGACACCCTCTTCTGACCTCCACTGCTTTGTACGACACAGTGCACAAACCTACATGCAGACAGTACATGCATACACATAAATAAATTAAAAGAAAAAAAAGCAGTCGTGGGGCTGGAGAAATAGCTTAGTGGTTAAGAGCACTGACTGCTCTTGCAGAGGACCCGGGTTCAATTCCCCAGCACCAACATGGTGGCTAAGAACCGTCTATAACTCCAATTCCAGGAGAGCTCCAGTTCAAGGGGAATCCGAGACCCTCTTCTGACCTCTGCGGCATTGCACGACATGGGTGCACAGACCTACATGCAGTCAGTGCATTCATACACATGCAAAAATAAATAAAAGAAAAAAAGAAAAAAAGCAGTCCTAAGAGGGAAGTTTATAGTCCTGGGTGCCTATATTTAAAAAAAAAAAAAAAAAAAAAAAAAAAAAAAAAAAAGAAAGAAAGAGAACAAATAAATGATCTAACACTGCAGCTAAAAACAATTGAGAGACAATGACAAATGAATCCTAAACCCAACAGACAGGAAGAAATCACAAAAATCAGAGCAGAAATCAATGAAATAGAAACAAAGGAAACAATACAAAAAAAAATTAATGAATCCAAAAGCTGGTTCTTTGAAAATATAAACAAAATAGATGGATTTTTAACCCACTTAACCAAAAGAAAGGGCAACTCCAAATTAATAGCATTTGTGATGAAAGGGGAAACATCACAACAGATAAAGATCCAGACAATCATACAAGAATACTTAAAAACCTATATTAATTTGAAAACCTAAGAGAAATGGGTGAATATCTGAAATCCAGGGATTCGCCAAAGCTTAACCAAGAAGATATTGACACCTTAGACAGACCCATAATACTTGAGGAATTTGAGGGTGTAATAAAAAGCCTCCCAACTAAAAAAGCCCAAGCCCAGATGGTTTATCAGCAGAATTCTACAAAACATTTAAAGAGGTCTTGCAACCATTACTCCTCAAACGTTTCAGAAGAATACAAACAGGCCCATATCATTGAAGAATACAAATTATAGGCCCATATCATTGATGAACACAGACGCAAAAATTCTCAACAAAATACATGCAAATCACATACATACCCCCATCAAAAAGATCATCAATCATGAACAGGTTGGATTCATAGCAGAGATACATGGATGGTTCAACGTACGTAAATCAACAAATATCATAAAACACATAAATGGACTGAAAGACAAAAACCACACAATCAAAGTCCTTTGATTACATTGAGGAATGATCCATACAGTCCAATTCCCTCTAGGACTTTAAGCAGGAAAGGATGCTGGATTTTATTGAAAGCTTTTTCTGCATCAATTGAGATGATTGTGTGTTTTTTGTCTTTCAGTCCATTTATGTGTTTTATGATATTTATTGGTTTATGTATGTTGATGGGCCAAAAAAGCTCAATGGAGGAAACATAGCATCTTCAGCAAATGGTGTTTGCAAAACTGGATAACGATTTGTAGAAGAACAAAATTAATTCCCTAACTCTTACCCTGTAGAAAAAATAAACTCCAAGTGGATCAAAGATCTCAACTTGAAAATTGAAACCATGAAGGCAATAGAAGAAAATGTCAGCAGCAACATACAAAACATAGGCATAAGAAAAGACTGTCTAAATCAAACAGCAGCTGCACAGGAAATAAGGATAATAGTTGACAAGTGAGACCTCATCAAACTCAAAAGCTTTTGCACAGCTAAAGAAACAAAGGAAGTGAAGAGGTAACCCACAGAGTGGGAAGAAACTTTCACCACTGATACATCTGACAGAGCACTAACATCCAGAATATATAAACTATTTCAAAAACAAAGAAGTAAGAAAACAAATGACCTACTCAAAAGATGGAGGAAAGAGATGAACAGAAACTTTGCCAGTAAGGAATTAAAGATGGCTGAGAAACATCTTAAAAATTGTTCAACAGTATTAATAATTAAGGAAATGCAAATTAAAACCACACTAAGGCATCTTCTCACTCCAATAAGACTAGCCAAGATGAATAAAACAAAAGACACCAAATGCTGTAGAAGTTGTGGGGAAAGGAGAACACTCATCCACTGCTGGTGGGAATATAAACTTCTACAACCACTGTGGAAAGCATGTGGAGAAAGAACACTTAAAAATCTCAAAATGAGCCTAACATCTGACCCAGCCATATCAATTTCTGGGTATATACCCACAAGATGCATCCTGCTGCAAAGTTACATGTTTACTGCAGCTCTCTTCATGATAGCAAAGAGCTGGAACCAACCCAAATCCCCTTCAACTGATGGTTGGATAACAAAATGTGGTACATCTACAAAATGGAGTTCTATGCAGCAGTAAAGAAAGATGATATCATGAGTTTTGCTTGTAAATGGATGGAATTCGAAACCCTTATGCTAAGTGAAGTAATACAGTTCCAGAAAAAAAAAGGTGAATGGTTTTCCTCATTTGTGGATGCTAACACCAAATCCCCAGTTGTCAGGCAAACTGAACAAATTTACTACTCTATTTCATTGTATCTGAAAGAAACTGTGCTATTATAATATGAATCTCTTAATGGGCTCTAGAATTGTCTTACCACTTCTATTCACACATTGTAATTACCATATATGAATGGAAGATATGTATTCATATTCTATAAAAAAGAAAAAAAGAATGTAAAAGTACACATCTTTTATTTGCATGCAACTTTACTGTTAAAATGTGAATCTCTAAATGTGTTTAGGAATTAACCTACAGCTTATTTTCAGAATTTGTAGTTTTGATATATGTGTGGAGTGGATATCTGCATATTTTGGAATAATATAAAATTAAATGGAACAAAAAAGATGGCAAAAAACCTATTCTAAGTACTGAACAAAACAATAAATTTGTGCATTGAAAAGGTTATAAAAGACTGAGAAAAAGATGCAAGAAAGGATTTAACATGTGTGAGAGAATTCATGAGCTCTGGGGGGGTGTGGGCGGGGGGACGTATGGGGTGGGCATGGATGAGGGAATGAGTCTTAATTTGATTAAGAAATGTTGTATGGGGGCCCTGAGAGGTAGGAGCTGAGGTTTGAACACAGAGTGCTTCACAAGCAGTTGGGGGCAGATTAAGTGTTGCACTGCAGCTGGGGGTAGAGTTTGAGTGGACTGGCAGGTCCTGTGGACAGAGTGATTTGGCCCAGAGGGCTCTGGGAACTAGGAGCTGAGGTTCGAACAGAGGGTAAGCAAGCAACCCAACCGTCACCCCCAACCCACCCTGCCAACTGGAACTTCGCCAACTGGAACTCAGGAGAGAGTGGCTGGCAGCAGAAGGAATGCAGTTTTCAGAAAGTGTCATCCGGGATGCATCCCACCCACCTCTTGCAAAACAGAAAGGGAAAAGTGAACTATACCTTTCAATATATAACCAAAACTGAAAGCCTAAAATCTAGACAAGTTGACATTTCATTCATAAGGAGAATGCAATGAAGACACCTGGAGGAATAAAAGAAAGCAATCCTTCAACAAGGTGAAGAGGCATTCAGGATTCACATCAGAATACAGGCAAAAGGATAACCACATGCAAGAGCACAACAATATGGGTAAAGCACAGAATAACTCCACACCCAACTGAGCAGAGCCAGGGAAGGACTTCTACAATGGAATCTCCCTAGAGGTAACCCAGGACACAGACCCCAAAATAACGATCACAGATATATTCAAAGAAATCATAAAACTAAGAGGAGAGAATGAAAAACTTAGAAAGGACCTCTTAAGGAAGACAAGGACAAACTTGGGAAATAACTAAAAGGAGAAAATGACAGATTCTGGAAAGAGCTAGAGGGACAAAGTGACAAACTCCGGATGGAAGTGGAAGCACTGAAAAGATCCCATGCTGAAATGAAAAAGAAAACCGATGAGATACAAGAAAAGTTTGAGACACTCCAAAAGGAAATGGAAATAGTAAAGGAAACCCAGGAAGAAATGAAAAAGGAAATCGAAAAGTCATCCAATCATGAGGAAAGAATGGGAAAAGCCTCAGAAGCAGAATGGAGGAAGCAGAAAAAAAGAATACCAGACCTAGAAGACAAAACAGAACAACAAAAAGCTCAAGTAAAGACTATGAAAAATTTAAAAATACATGAGTGGAACAACCAGGAAATGTGGGACACTCTGAAAAGATCAAACCTATGCATCATAGGGATAGAGGAAGGAGAAGAATCCCAAAAAAATGGTATTGATCAGATTGTCAACAAAATAATAGAGGAAAATTTCCCCAAATTAACAAAAGGCAAATACATAAAAATACAAGAAGCAAGTAGAACACCAAATAGACTAGACCAGAAAAGAACACCCCCAACACAATATCATAGTTAAAATGCTAGATACCCAAAACAAAGACAATATTCTGAAAGCCACAAGAGAAAAACAACAAGTTACATATAAGGGAACACCTATCAGAATTACATCTGACTTTTCAGCACAAGCTATGAAAACAAGAAGAACATGGACCAAAGCATTCCCAGTGCTAAAGGACTATAAATGCCTATCCAAGTTAATATACCCAGCAAAAATGTCAATTCTAGTTGAAGGAAAGAGAAAAATATTCCATGATATAAACAAGATGAAAGAATACATGTTAGGATAACCAAACCTTTACAGAATACTTGAAGCAATTCAAAGAACAGAGGAGAGGATCAACTACCCCCACCCCAGACACCTTGAAAGAAAAATTTAATAAAAACAGAAATGCAGAAGTAGAAACCTACACAAAAAAGTGCAAATGTATAATAAGGTGAAAGGAAGCAACATATACCTCTCAATTATAACCTTAAATATCAATGGACTAAACTGCCCAATCAAAAGGCATAGACTGGGAGAATGGATTAGGAAACAGAATCCATTGATATGCTGTCTACAAGAAGCCCATCTCACCCTTAAGGAGAGGCATCAACTTAAAATGAAAGGATAGAAAAAATATTCCAAGCAAATGGTACGAAAAAGAAAGCAGGAGTTGCTTTCTTAATATCAGACAAAATAGGCTTCAAAGTAGAAGCAATTAGAAGAGACAAAGAGGGCCATTATATCCTTATCAAAGGGAAAGTTAACCATGAAGATTTCACAATCATGAATATATATGCACCAAACTCCAGTGCACCAACCTTTGTAAATACAACTCTACAGGACCTTAAGGCACAGATTAACCCCAGCACAATTGTCATGGTTAATCCTGGGTGTCAACTTGACTGGACTAAGGAACAAATAAGAGAAAAGGGTCTTCTGATTGGACCACCTCAACCTGGATGGCCCACCCCAAATGTGGGTGTTACCTTCTGCTGGCAGGCAGTATTTAAGGCCATGGCAGCGGGAGCTGGCCCCTTTTTCCTTCTTCCTGCGGCTTGCCTCTCTCTCATCTGGTGAGTTTGTCTTGCTGCTGTGATCAACCTTTCGGATCCCAGCGTGTACTGAGACTGGCAGATCTCCTGGAATCCATTCGGGCCTTCAGCACTAGACTGGGACTCCTGAGACATCCAGCCTTGCGGACTGAGCAGTTCCCTGGATTCCCGGCCTCTCCAGTTCGG